>JAHZMT010004214.1:0-29500 GCA_027743785.1 Sinhomidia bicolor
AGCAAACTACGGTTCAACAAACCTTTTTAAATGATGTGTTTACTATGCAATTGACAGTATGAATTTTACTGCTTCTGCATGCCATGCATGAAATGATGTTTTGCAAACGTCCCTTTTCTGATGTCTAAATTCGGAAAGTTTGAATTAATAAAATAAAGATTGCGTACAGAGGTTAGGAAAAATTGTTTGCAAAAACGGTTGACTGTAGTAGTTGAAAATACTTGTAATTGAAAAGAGAATGGATGGGTTTATGAATGCAGTGTGGCGTGGAGCATGACGACAACACAGGCACTGTGAATTGAGTGAGTGACGTATTTTGATAGCCTTCAAGTTTGACATTGCACGCAAGCGTTTAGATAGCAAACTTTATGGTCAAATGTCACGGGAAACTGTATGCCTGAGTGAGATGGTTTAAACTCTTTAAACTTCCGTTTTTCATTCCGGTACTTGGTATATATATTTTGCTCTTGCATGTATCTTTCGCACAACAGCGCATACAACAACACATAAAAGAATATGGATGCACCATATATTTTTACTTTGTGTATACGTCCTGGTGTCTTTGGGTTCGTTTTAAAAATAAAAATTCATGTAATTATTATTTAAAGCATTTTTGCAACGTCATCATTATTGTGATCACAATCATTGCAGCGTACAAATGTTATGTCCAAGCCCAGAAATGAAATTTATTATTAAAAGGATTCTTGAGCTGGACCGAACCGCTTTATATTTGCGCTCCTTATAGTATAATTACTTTAATCCTGTAATACTTATATGGAAAGATGTTTGTGGTGATAAATGAACTTTCGGCATGTGTGGGCTAACAATCATCATCAATTTGAGTACAGTACAGAGTTCATACCCGAATTCTTTTGTGTTTGTCGCGTCATCTTCTCCTCCTCGCAAGTCAAAAACACGCTCAGTACTTGTGTATACGCCGACCGACAACTATTGGTACATCTGACGCGAACTTGTTAATGACTTTGAGGATGATCTCACTGTGAGTGAGTGAGTGAAAGAGCGCTGCTGCTACAATAATGCGTATATACCTACCCATCTGACATTTGAACAACTCCCGTTATTTTCACTGCTACAAATAATTTGAAGCATTCCAACAAATGTGCCACACCACTTAAATTCCTATGAAATTATGCAGTCATATTTCTCTACATATAAATAGCAAAGCAAATGATACTCTTGATGCTGCTGTTGCGATATTGCAAATTGTATCGACATTCTTGCACTAAGCGTTCTATTGTGTGTGTACCTCCGAACATAAAGGCTGCACTGCCAATCAAAGTAGTACGCATACCTTTCCACATAGGCGGAAGGAGACAGGAACCGCTATAAATGTATTACGCGTTGCGCGCACATTCAATAATAAAACATTTGCCACAGAGGTATTCGAATTCCTCTTTTGTAGCAGTAGTAACAATAGTATATATGTACTCACGCACACACACACTACTATACACACACACCCAATCGGTCTTTTAAAAGTTTTTTTTAGAAAAAAAGTATGTAGACATAAATAGAATGTAACTATTATAGTTTTTTGGTTACAAATAATAACACATGGCATACGACGACATGATGTTTGTCTTGGGGATTGGGGTAGTGGAAGTGCTTTTTACAACTATGATCGTCCCCGCCATCGTCAAAAGTAATGTTTAACTTTGCAACAGAGATAAAAATGGGCTTGTGCTTTTTCAAGCGTATCTCCATATTATTTCCCGGATGTCCTTTTGTGATTTTTTGGTATGTATGTATATTTACGTTGGACATGTAATGCGAAACGGAAAGTCTGCATTTTTATTGTTACTTTTTTCAACTCGTACGTACCTACGCACGTTGTCATTGTCCTCCCTTTTTGTAGTATGCATGCATATACTGCACTCCAAGCAGGTTTGTAATCCCTGTGTGATAATACTTTGCTGAATTCCAGATTTATGAAAAATATCGGCTTACGTAACATGCCAATTGTCAATGTAACTTTATGCTTGTAGCACTTATCATCATTTTGGTGGATACGAGAAACATGAAACGAAATCGACCTGAATTTCTTTTTTGAAATATTACTACATCGTGGGACTTTCATACTCACACAATGTTTGTTCCTTATCAAAATGCATATATAGTCATATAAAACGTTATGTTTACAACTTTACAAGTGTAATGAACAATTTTATTTTCTGTTAACATGTCGTCGTCGCTAGCTATTCAATTTCAACTCTCTCCCACTACTATACTCTACCAGCCAAGCCAGCAGCTGAAACTACACATGCGCACATTGCAAACTTTACATAAGCATTTTTTTACCCACATTCATGAATTATTACATGGCTTATATTTCATAAAAAAATAAAATGGTTTTATTATGAATCACCATTTTGTTAAATCGCTTGTACGTAACAATGGGCAAAAAGATAAATGTTGAATATCCATGTCATTTTCCTTTTGTAGTGGTATAGTCAACACAAGACGGCATGAAAATATTTTCTAGTTTTCTAGGTTAGGCATGTATCTTCTTTTATAGCTCTGCAACTACAACTACTACTACATATGTCACTGACTGACGATATATTTCGTGTGGGATATGCGTACAAAATTCAACTGTTTTGGTGTGCTGAAGCATAAAATACAGTCAGTTTTTTTTCTTTTGTGATGAGTGCAAGCAAAAATTTTCTTTGAAAAAGAAAAATAATAAAAAAGAACCATATACTTATTGTTCATATCATCATCATTCAATTGATAAAATAATAATAATAATAGAAGGGTTTTGGTTTACTTTATCTTTACGACTTTGATAATTGAAATTTCTAAAAATTCAATAAAGTAAAAATTATTACCTTTTCAAAATTCAGAGACTTTAATCCAACCTTGAATTCTTGATGATTAATGAAAACGATGAAACTTCAACAACGGCACTATTTTCGGAAATATTTTTTTGTATATATATTTTAGTGACTACTGGACACTTTTTTGTCTAATTTATTAGATAAATAAATATCAAAAGTATCAAAGTAGAAAGTAATTTTATTTTTCACAGATTAACACTATTTTATGTATATCCAAGTTTTTGCTTGTATATAAATGATTTATCATCGTACCGTACGAAATTAAGAATATTACATTAAATTAATGTGACAAATTTCACGATGATTTTATTACATTTCAAATCTGAGCGTAGAACGTGCACACACTTGACAATTTCCTTTTTTTTATCTCGCTGAACTTAGGTATTTAGCAAAATGCAAATGAGCTGTGGAAGGAAAGTCATTAGCATTAGTAGAAAAACAAGATTAAGTGACTCTATTTCCTCTTGTTTGTAAAATATTTAAATAATATTGTGTGAGTGTGTGCGCGTGGTTAGTTCCACTTGACCGGTTCTTCAGCTTGAACTAATGTCGATTCAATGACTTTGCAGCAGTAGCAACAATAGCATCGTTTCACGTGGTCAACTCTGAAAAAAGGAGTTGCAAAACGTGTTGACAAAAGGAGTCAACAGAGTCAAGTCCTTCCGTTGCAGCTCGTCAAGCTTTCTTGATGATAGCTCCTTTGGTGGTGTACTGTTTGTTGTTGACAAAAAGACAGCTAATTGAACTTGTCTTCTTGCTTCAGCAGCACATCTGATCTGCTGAGGAAGGGGGATAAGGAAGGCCGCAACAAGAAGTTCTCAAAATCTGTTTTGTAGAGCTGTATATTATTTCTCGCTCCTCTCTCTCTGCTACGACATTACTCACTCTCAGTAATGACCTTGTCGCTTGAAGTGAAATTCAAAACAAAACTAGTTGTTTTATCCGCGACACGGTAAACAAAAAGACGAGCCCATTAAGCAATAGTACATAATAATAAATATTATAATATTGTAAGGGATCTCAACACAACAACAAGTCAGTTGAAAGCTGAATGTTTAAAAAAAATGAGTCGGTAAATGCAAGCCAAATTTTTTTTTGCAACAAAGATCGTATCATAGGTTAAGGTTTGAATGTGTGTGGTGGTGATGGTGCGTAGGAGAGATTAGTACTCACTCACAACAACAATTTGATCACGAAACCTTTTTTCTTCTCAAATGTCTTGTCTCTTGTCTTTTTGGCTTCTGATGTTGGTATTGGTATTATATGTAGATAGAATGAGCATGCGTGTATATATTGTGAAACGGAAAGATAATGACTGCTGTTGAGATTATCGCGTCAAACTTGTCGGCACACCACAAGAACAAACTGTAACACGAGAAAATTATAGTAAAGATAGAATGAGCAATGCGTATATATATTGTGAAACGGAAAGATAATGACTGCTGTTGAGATTATCGCGTCAAACTTGTCGGCACACCACAAGAACAAACTGTAACACGAGAAAATTATAGTAAAGTGTGACCGTTGAGGCGCAATTCGTGGTGGATTTATTTTTAAACAATTTACTTTTATTAACAGGTCATTTATGGACTCCACAAAGTTATATTTTTCTGATATTTGTTGTCCACCAGTTGAATGTTTTCTATGAAAACTAGTTTTTAACTGCGTTTTCGCTGAATATTACGTAGATGTGCTGCTGATATTGATGATGACGATGATGATGATGATCCCAAAGGGGTGCAAAGAATGTGGACAACTTTTTGGCTTCTTTTAGAACATAAATGAATGAGAAAATAAATAATGTACCATTCATGTGGCTTCAAAAAAAACTGGCCTGACTTTGTATGACGTTGTGGTACAAAAAAAAGATTTTGCATGGAAATCTACTTGCCATTTAGCTGTGGCCAGTTTCAGCAGTAGAGAAAAACCAATCAACCGTCAAATAAACAAATTGGATGTCAGGTATTTTAGCTGCTCCTTGATTCAACAACAACTTTTTTTTGCTCGTCAAGGCAGGCAGGAGGGAGACGAACCACGTTGCGAAACACTGGAAAACCTGCATGCACAAAACGTGGAGCGATTATGTAGCATGCAAAAATTTATTACCAGGGAAGGTGTATGATGAATGGATTTGCTTTACCTATGCATCTTACAACGAATAATGTGGTGGTAGGTAGGTAGGTACAGATAGACAGGTACTGTTTTTGTTCTTTGTCTCAAGAAGACATCTAAATCTCACGCACATTCAATCTTTATCGACTAAACTTGATAATAAAATCCAGTATCTATACAAGTAGATTATTAAGTTATAATGCCACGAAAATGAGCTATCGGCTATCATTCACTTTCAATACCAATCAACATAATTTTTCATCCCATTGCATGTAGAGCACTTTTCCATTAGCAGTCGCTTTAGTGTCCTTAAATGGTAATACTATATAAGCTATAACTTTTTAATGTGGTAATAATAATAATGATAATAATAATAACAATAAACAAAAAAAAACTTTTGAAATACGAGCTATAGACACGTACACACAGCTACGTTGCTCAAAACTTTATCCATTAGAAACTTTATCAAAGTTTTTGATAAAGATCCAAAAATCATATTACACACGAAACTAAAGGAGAAAAATTACTGACGAAAACAAAAGTTGCTAGAAATTTTTAAGCAGTTTATTGCCTAAATTTTCAAAAGAGTCCATTGTACACGTCCAAGATTTGTTGAGCTGTGTAGTATGAATTTATTGTCTCTCGTCGAGATACATTTTCCCGTCAATGACAACGACAACATCACAGGTTTACCTGACTTTCAGCATAAAAAATATAACAGGTCAGGCATGGTGGACGTGTGTAGCAGCCAAGCTGACAGATTGATCTGACGCTGGTTCAGCTGGACTTGAACAAATCACTGTGATTCATGGGTAGTGAAAATAAACTAATACGCTGAGGATATTCCCTTGCTCCATGCCATTAGTTAGTAGTAGTCCTCCACAGAAAAAAGTCTTTTTTACTACCACTTGAACCTTCATCTATGCTCTCATCAGCTTTGCTTACTCATGAGATGATTGTGTAGTAGTGGTAGTGATATGCACCGTGATGACGATGATGCAGGTTAAAACTGATTGTTACCGATGATTATTGCAAGACAGCCGGTGCGATGATGTATGTAAAAAAGTGAGAACTGCGTTGAGTGAAGCAAACTGATTGTGACTTTTGATGGGTTGGTGTTTAGATAGGTATTATTATTGTTGTTATTGCTGCTGCAGTTGTTGTTGTATGTTATTTCTTTTTACGCTAGGGAATAACAATCAAGTCGGTTTACCAGGGACACAGAAAATAATAATATGTAATGGGCGATGAGTATTGGCTCTTTGTTGCTGCTTGTTGTGGCTACTGCAGGTAACACACCAGCTCGCAAGCTTTACTCTGCTGTCTGATGATGGCGAGTGAAAATCATCAAAAGCATATTATACCATGCTGGGCTATAGGAAAATAGCTCTTTGTAAATCCACTTGATGATGATGATGATGAACATGCGAGTAAGGATTTTTCTCTATACCTTTTTGGTGTACGCACCATAATATTATCATCATTGTAACAGCAGCAGCAACAGCAACAGAAAAGAATGATGGTGATGATGTTGTCCCTCTTATTTCTTTAACACACATATAATACACCATGTTCGTTACTTTATTGTGCTACTGCTTTATTATTATTTTATTACAAACTATTCTTTAAATAGATGTAGTATGTGTTGTTGTACTTATTATTATATACGTACGTCGAGAAGTGTAACAGACAAAACTTATTTTTTTATCATCAGAGCAAACTGCAACAAGTGATGATGTACATGAGCATAATGATATGATAATACACATAGACATAGGTACACACACACACATCTTTATTCAACTTTTCAACTAATCATGGTAGCATTCTCTGGTGCCTTTACAACCAAGCTAATACACATACTACACACGAGAAGTAAAAGAAACTAATCCTTAGATTCTCACCCGTTTAAGCCTTAAACTATAAGACCGTGTAGACAGGAACGTTTGCCTGTGCATTTTTATTCTGAACAGACCTTTAAAAAGCTGATAATATGTGTATACAAAACACGCATATTTTTGTACGCCAGCAAAAACGTACCTTAAAACGTGAACTGAATGAGCCATTATTAAGGGGTAGAGGAACAGCACAGGTACATACGTACGAAAGCAATAATAATAATAATAATACAGTACCAAGCTAGTAGATCTAAAAAGGATCGTTTATTGGTTTCTTTTGGTTAGTGAGCAAAAATAAGTGATTCACAAAATGAAAAGTTTGGTGAAACCCAAGTTAGGGATCCGAGGTAGAGTACGATTAAAGCATTAAAAACCAATAAGAATAGTTTATAGGAATTGCGGATAGGTATTTATATAGAAAAGCAGTTTCATTAAAACAATAAATCAATGGTAAACTGTTCATCGTAACTTGTTTCATTACTACAGTCGGTTATTCGGTAAGTACCGTGCATTATAGCTTCTTTTTTAATCTAGTCAAATATAAAATTGTAAGGAAGCATAGGTAATATAATAATATCGTTTTGCTTGTGACCACATTCCGATCAAATACCAAAAAACAGACAAGTGTGTATTTTGATACAACAATGGAATTTGTTTGGTTTACCGAATGTTTTTACACTGTACCCAATTGAAATGCTTTTGCGTGAAACAAAAAAAGCAACAGATTGTGGGCACTGCGTCGGACGATTTGTTTTGGAGAAATGAAATCACCTAAAGCAGCCCATGTGTTTTATTTCTTTACGTGTAATTTTCAGTAGATAAATGTTGAAAGAATGCAAAAGATAATGCAACGTAAGTACGCACCTTTTATTTTACCAAGAAAACATTTAGCTCTGCACTGTAATAATATTACCAATGTTCTGGTACCATTCTTCTCACGTATTATAATATTATGCCATTCAAGGATTGAGTAGTAGTTCATGGTCATGACCAACAATACGCAAATCTTATTTTTCAGTGTTACCTCTGCTTCTTTAATATACTTTCATCAGAGTTTGTACGTACAGCTCATTTTTGTTTATGGGTCGAGTAGTTTATTTTTATTGTTGGTTATCCCAAGATTTAGTGGCAACTTCAGTCAGACTGACTGACCGACTGATTCATAATAGCATTAGCCCAGAAAATCACTCAAAAATATACTGTTCGTGGACAAAGTAAAGAACAGGAATTTTTTTACTGATGTATTCTAGTGAGCATCAAAGATGCACAGCAACTAGCAACAACAAGAAAAAGTAAGGGATGCAAAGTTGAGGTAGGCATAGGCAGACAGAATAACATGTATACAAGGGAGCATTTTGAAAAAGAATAATAGTAGTAGTACGGACAGCACGGAGCAATTTCATAACAAAGATATACCCATAAAATAACTAAACTGCTTATTATTATCTTCATTGCAACCACGTGGAAGATGCATACTTTGTGAAGCATTCATAACGTAATCTCTTTCAAGCATTGTGGTCAACATTTGAATAGATGGTTGTTGTTATGCTTGCGTCTACTTACACGGACGGCTACGGGGTAAAACTCCATAAAAACTTGTCCAGGAACAAGGTACCTACCTTACCCAGCATCCAGATATTTATATCAACGGTTACATTACATTACGTTTTTTTACATAAGAGAATTTTATAAGTGCCTTCTTTTTGGATTTTTTGTGAGCTATTTTCTTTTGTGTATCAGGAAAAAAGACTTTGTTCACTAGCTACTACTCCTTTCCATGAGACACCTGAGAAGTTTTCACGCAAACATAACAGTATTATATCCAGTACATGAAAAGCATCACCAGCATCTTCATAATCACCATCAATTCTTTTTTTCCTTCCTTTTTCGTTTGGTTCAAGTTCTTTGGATTCTTTTGTCATCAGCCAAAAAGGTAGTATGAGTAGGTTTTATGGGGACTATATAGTACAGATAAGGGGACCATTGTGCCTTATACGTTTCTGAACATTTGAACCAGCCATACTCTAAAAAATGCCTGAGCTTTTGTGGTATGGTAATAATAATGACTGATGATGATAAAATGTCTAGACTCTTTTTTGGTTTTTGATACAGTCTTTATCAAAACGATCCTCACCAATGGATTATGTTACTACTGCTGCTTGAAACATACTTATATTTTTATTATACTTGTACATATTTTCTACTTGCGTGAAAGTCGATTTGATGCGATCATGCAAGTCATCATCATCTTTTACACTGCTTTGCTTACTTGTACAAGTCATTAGAATGATATGAACGCTGGATGAACAACGCAGTAGTAACACAAAATAATATAAAATATTACGGTTGAAAAATTAATTTATGAAATTATTACTGACAAATGTGCTGCTCTGTAATTCATGAGGATGGAATAGCTAAGAAACTCAAGGTTTTGAAAATTACACATTAAAAAGTCAGGACAAAAGTGCTTCGTCGTGACTATATTTCTATTATTTCTGCTTGTTGGTGGTGGAAGTATTAATGGAAGTATCTTTTGTGAACATTGTTGAAAATGTCATGCATGATTGTGTCCTGTTTCTTTTTTAACTGGATGTTTAAAAATTTTCAATCTTCTCAAATTTCTTAATTCACAGATTTTTTTCTTTTGTGTAAAAAAAGATATTTTTGGGTTGATGGCTTTTTCACGTCAAGAAAATTACAATGGTATGCATAATGAGGTTCCAGAGACTGAAGCAAGAAAGCAAGCTAATAGCGTAACTGGTGAGTTTTGAATATACTTTTGTCCGTCGGTATGGCCAGAGGCAATCTCCGTGTTCTCGGAAATTAGTTTGTTGAAATGTTTCCTTGTCCCTTTTCTTTATTCGGGTTATTATTATTATGCCTCCATATCTTTTTCAAGTGCATACAAACTAAACATTATACAAATGTTACAATAGAGGTAACTCGTAATAAAAGATACGCACAAAGTAAAGTATAAAGTAAGCTCATCCTCATCAACATCATCAAAAAGGGTAAATTTATGACAATGATAAGACAAATACACGGCCAATCACGTCGGTGCCTCGTTCCAGAGACCCATTTTCTTTCAAACAGATTATTTAGAGAGAGAGAGAGAGGTTTTTCATGTCAGAAAAAATACATTTTTATCCAACTGAATAGCCATCGCCAGTAAAGTGTAGTATGTATTTACATGGCATGAATAATGCTTTTTAGGAGCCGTATACTTAAAAAATCGTGTAAACCTTCTTTTTCGTATAAAATCTCCAGCAGCAGTCATTAACTTGTAATCATGGGAGGGCAATAATATTCATCACTTGGAAAGAAATCATACATCTAACTGAAAAACAGAGGGAGGTAAATAAGTAAATACGTTATAATAATATAACTCTATATGATACTCTATATATGTACCCTTAGTACGCTCCACTACACACATACAAAAACATTCATCTGAAATTTTGATCATTTTATAATAACAACTCCCGTTCCAGACCGCATCGCATCTTACTCAACCTTTTACCAATTTTTTTATGAAACAAACTTCCAGTGAGTCGGCTGTGAAAGCAAATTAGACTATAGATAGGCATGTACATATACTGGAATTAGCATTCTTAAAACAAGCATACATAATCGTGTGAGATGTACAGTATAACATAAGTATATACATACATGAACTGAGGCACGAAAACAAAAAAATAAGAAGGGTTATTATTGTAAACATGATCATACATGTAGTAGTTTCCTTTTGAAATCCACAGCAATATTAAGGAGGGATTTCAGCAGAATTTCGTTTCTAACATTTTTGTTTGATGAAGCTTCTTCTTTAAACCATTTACTCTTTTAAAATTATTAGGTATTAGGTAATCTTCTTAAAAGAAAAGTTATCATCTTTTTTTCGTTTGTAGGGCTTATGCTGCTACTATCGAGAAATAAATCTTAACGTGTGTATAAAGTACATAATGTACAGGGGTACTTCAACAATATACACGCATCTTCACTTTTAAGTTTTTCAGATAATATGTCATCATCATCTTGTCAGCAGCAACACGTCCAATCCAATCTTTACGATGATCATCTTAAGAACGTAATAATAACTCACTTGAAAAAGTTTTAACAAAATGACATATACACATACTTGACGTAATCGCTCTCAGTTTTATAATAACAGTACTACCACTACTAAAATGTCTTTTACAGTGGTTGTGATCACATACTTTACACAATTTACTAGCAAGTGCATCTTGCTAGAGAGAGGGAGAGGACGAAAAACTGGGGCATATTATGTTATACAGTTTTTATGTAAACGACAACAACGGATTGTAAATGCATGTATATTTTTTTTTAAATCATATAACCACATTTTCGAAGGGACTCTGAGATATATTTGTTTTACAAACGTTGTTGCTGTTATAAAATCATCACAGCCTTATTTGCAAAATTTTTAATACGAAATAAATTGTGTAATCTGCTCTTTTTGGAAATTAATTTTTTTACTATGATTTTAAAAAGCTAGGACAAAAGATACTTTTGAAGATATTTAAAAAAAGAATTCAAGCTATGCTCAATCCAGGCAGTTTGGATAACATGCTATTATATGAGTTGCTCAATGCAATTAGCATAATATTGCTATTCGCAGCAGCAAGTATGCAAACTATTACACTAAACAGTGGGACAAATCATGAAACCAAATCCAATTTGCGCGTGATTTCAATTTGTTTCGGCTAAGGTTAATATAGAACAATTTACCAATTCTACTGTGCTACTACTACTAACTAGTAATTTGTTTAATCTCAAAAATGTGAACATTGACAGTTAACAATAAACTCAAAATTAGTTATCATTGTGATTTCAAAAAAAGCACTTAATACTTAATGCCTACTGCCGACAAGTTTAAATATGTAGGCATAATTGGATTGCAAGGCGTCTTTACAACTCTTTAATCTCGTTGAACTAAACTACACAAGGTCTTAAGTCGAAAATGAAGATCATTGGCATATTGCAGGAAAATTTACGGTACGAAATATAATATTCCGTGCATGTCATCATCATAAACGATGAAAAGTATACATTCAGTAAAAATGGTGTACAGTTGTGCAGGTGTCCTTCAAATGACGACACATGAAAAAGTTACTACTTCCACGTCCATATTACAGGCACAAGTTTATGGAAGAAGAACTGTTATTAGATTTTGTAAACTTTGCAGCCAAGCAGTCTGCAAAGTCTATTATTGAATTGAAAATAATATTATCTTTAAGAAGAAACAGCAATAAACAGAAAAGGCAAGTCTCCAATAATGTACTTCCTCACTGGAAGTAAAATAAAATAAATCCATTTCACTTGTGTGAACTCCTTTGGGTGCGTACCTGTGTTGTGTGCACACCATGAAACAGGTGAAACGATTGTACACTGATACATGAGAGAAAAGGTTATTTTGTTCACATTTAATGAGATAAGATGAAATCTGAGAGTAATCACTTCCCTGTTGTGCGTGCATGTAAAGCGTACGTGTTTGTGCTTACCTTATATGTAGATTTACCCATGTAGCAATGATGCGCAAAGACATTTTTAGTTTAGCAGGTAACACATGGGTTTGTCTTCTCGACTTGATGTGAGTTATTTATTTTCCAAAGTGCAGAGCTGGAAGTTTGAATCCTCAGTCAAGCAAGACAGCTTATATATTTTATTGTATGTAAAAACAGTGAATGACCCAGTGGTTCTATAAATCATACTGGAGCAGAAGAGGCTGGCATGGGAGTTTTTGAAAAGTAAGACAGCAGCAGCAGTAGCCATACTGTCTGGCAGAGTCAAAAGCCATCAAGGTGAACCGTTCTCAAAAGGAAAGCCTGACTTGTAAATTATCTTTTAACTTTTCTTTTGCTATCATAAATATGATACGGTTGGTTAGGTGTATGAAATGTATATGGTATTATTTTCCTAATCTTCAACACACCCTCACCTCACCCATTATTTTCCTTTTCATAATACCTACTATATTTTCATATTAGCTGCTGCAATTCTTATAGGAAGATGGGTACATGCCCAGTTACCTAAGCTCAGTTATTAAGGAAGCGAATAATATGGTATGTATGGAAAAATATACGACAAGAACCAGAAGTAATATATAAATCGTCCTGATGAGGATTTAAAAGATTAAACATAATTTAAGCATAATGTTTATGCTAAGCACAAAAAAGACTTCTGGGTGACTTGGCACAGGTGCGATTTCTTCCCATTCATAAAAGCCACGCTTTAGAAACTTAAGACCAGAAAGGTTGGTATTTATCTTGATGACACAGAATCTTGTAGAAGTGGCAAAAAAAGTTAATGTGCATCGTTAGTTACGTACGCATGCTGCAACATTACTGCAAAACATTACTAGTTTACGCTATAATTTCAATGAACTTTACTATTTTTCGATTTCTCCATTGACACAAACTAAATTGGTAAAACATTATGTTTAAATATTAACGAGTATGATAAGCTGATAAAATCATGATAAAATAGAACTAAAATCTTAACTTTATATAGAAATAATTGGAGCAATTATTGAAAATTTACAGTACTTCAATTGCAAAAACAAAATAATTATTTGTCATGTCTCAAGCTGCATTTTTCTCATTCTTTGTCGAATTTAATTTGTATAAAATACTGTATTTTCTGTAACATACTTAACACAAATTTCGATTTCACAAAAGTTTCGCGTTGAATTAATCAATGAAATAAATAAACGCTTTGTAGTGCATTGCATATACCATCAAAATGTGAAGCTGGTGCAACTGCATTTGTTTTTAAAACAATATGTACATACCTATAGTACTTACTTTTACGCAAATACAATCAAGTATGAGTACGAAAGTGCGCTTTGCACAGAGTACCTACATATATTTATATGTATACCTATCTACTTTTAAAGTTTTTTGGTTTTTTCTTTGTCGATATTTGTGTGTATAGATTCTCTCTCAAGTTTAACACTTTCCTCTTTAAAGTTGTGGTGATTGATGGGCGAGAATTCTTCTTCGCGAGGAATTTCATTAAACATTTTATTATGGGCACTCTTTTGCACTCTAATTATTTTCCGATTCGCTTCGCTACATAATTTGAAGATATAGTTAATACCCTTCCACCACCTTCTTACTTTTCTTAGTAATTAAAGTAAAATTAACCATTAAAAACTGCATAAGAGTACTTGCTCAGTCAGACAGTCTATGTATGTGGTCTTTATTTGTAATTACTACCTCTACTGACCGATGCCTGTCAAGTGTACCTATTCAAATCCATTAAAATCCATTAACATGCAATGTATTAGTATGTACAATTTTTAAACACATTTTTGAATGCTCATATGGTTTTTTAGACGTGAGAAGTGAAGAAATACATTGAAAAACGAACAAAATTCATAATTAAGTATAAATCCATAACTTTTTGCTAGTGGGCATGTATAAGAAAGTTTGTTTTTAAATGTTAAAATGCACAAGAATAAAAATGGGTGCTACACTTGTAACTGCAACTTTAGAGTTTAACCTCTCTGTATAAAAGTGCAACTTGGAAATTGTGAAAAACTGTGAATTCCAAATTAATTGCGCTAACAAAAAAGCAATTTTAAAGCGCATACAGCCACTACATTTTAAATTAAATAATGTGTGGGCAGAACAATGTACAGTTTGTGTATTTTATATTAAACCAATATTTTATTAGTTTTGTCCTATCTTTTAATTTTGAATTTTAAATGGAGAATACCTTAAATCAAGAGTACGGTCGGTTGCTCATTCTACAAACCAAATACAACAAAATGTAATAAAATGTATACAGAATGTGCATAGCGTAAGTTTTGAAGTGTTAATTTAAAATGCACACAACGAAAATAAATTAGAATAAAAGTACACAGATCAAGACGAGCCTCTGCTCATTGTTGTAGTAACCTTCGACCAATGCTTCTTCAACTTCTGTCACTTTAATTTACAGAAGGTAGGTCAGATTTTTCAGTTTGGCTAATCGCGTATAAATGCACCGACTTTCTTTTTGCTAATCCAAGAGCGTATTTATTATATACATATGTGAGCGTAATGTAAACTCATAAACCTCATCATGAGCACACAAAAGAAGTACTTTTTTGAAGCATCAACTGCATTTTTTTGAAGTTTTTAAACATTCTCAGCATTACTTAAGACACGTAATTACAGACTTTGAAAGTTGTTTATATCATCGCACTTTATTATTATTTTTATGACTTTACACTTATTTAATATAATTCAAAAAGTTAATTACAATCTGGTTTGTATTTACGTATACAGTTTTAGTGTTCAAACATAACGTAATTTGGGATTATTTTTAGGGGTGAAAGGGTTTGAGAGTTTTGTCTTTAGAGTTCATTTCCATCTTGTAGCATTTTTTTCATTATTTCTGTTACGAGAGTACGTTATTTCTTGTTTCAAGTTAAAGAGTTCACAATGACTTTTGGCTACTTTGATGTCTCAAGTCAATTTGTTTTTCACTTTAAATTACTGAATATGCTTTCTGCAGTACTCGACACTTGCTCTTGATCATCTTGCCATGTCGCCATTCTTTTGAACTGACTGTTGTATATTTATTTTGGTGACTTTTTATATACAAAGCTGTTGTAAAGTACGTCACTTTGCCCTTTTGTTTATTAGTTGTACCCGCTTGTTACACTGGTCCTAATGTGATGCGACATTTTTTGGGGGAAAAACTGAACCGGTCATTTATTTTTCTTCTTTTTTTTGCGAAATTGCAAAAGTGATGTTTATCACTCCATGACTGATAGTCCTCCTAAGTACTATGTTGTTTATGTACATTAACCTACCAAGTAAAACCAAGCAGAACATATAGCATGACAATTTATATGCATGTATTGTAAGATTTTATATTATTCTGTGACAAAACTTGGAATAGTAAAGCTGTTAGAATGAAATGGGTAGCGTACTTTTCAGTAAACAAGGCAATAGTCAAGCAGAAGATCTGAAAACTCATCCTTTTGCGTAGTAGCAGTGTGCCATTGTTGCAGGCTTCTATTAAGCGTTGTTTATTAAAAACATTATTTTCATTCAAAGTGTCCTTTGTCTCAAAGTTGAAAAACCAGAAGTACTGAATAAGTTATCACTATTATTCTTTGCATTTAAAAAAAACTTGCTATATTGACAAGCAGCAAGCATGCAGTTGTAAATAAATTCCTGAGTAAGTGAGCAAAAGATAGTCTTAAACTCTTAAATACTAAATTTGGCTCCCCTGATGAGTAAATATGTTGGTATAAAATGCTAAAGACATGACTTTATTTATATGTGTAAAATAAAGACTGTGTGCTACAATAGTCTAAACTCTGTCACTTTAAGATCTATTTATATAAATTAAATATGCATTGTGCTTTGAGAGTTAAATCAAACTCGAATAGATACCTTGTCTTGCCACACACATTAATTCAATTGGGTTTTTTCTCTTTATCGCCATTCAAAGGTTATATTGTAATGATTTTAACATAGTTTTGATTGTTTGATATTATCTTCTTGATTCATGTTACGTGCGCAAACAATGAAGCTGATGATGATTATATTTTAGTACGTGATGTTAAAAGTAACTGTTTGTTAATGGTAGCAATTATTTATATGCCGGGAATATTTGGTCGTTTGTATTCACAGGTGCAGATGGGATCGAGGTAATTTACTTTCGCGGCCTTCCACAGTTTACCATCCCATTGCCATCACGAAAAGAGAGATGCCGGTTCATCGTAAAGCCGTTAACAAACACCGTTGGTGATCTGCTAGGCATGATTCGCTATGAAGACAGAGGAGTAGATCGAGTCGCCTGTTTATCCACAGGTAAGATTAGTGTTTTATTTAACTAACTAATAATTTCATTTATTTTATTAAAATATAATCATTTAATGATTACTCTTTTCTTTCTTTAAATAATAAAACATTATTCTAAAACTTTTTTAATAGATGGAATCCGGATAGCATCGGCAAACACAATAGAAATGCTAATGGAACATGATTTTGACATGGTTGTCAACGACAAGGTCTATCGGGTTCATACCCCGCCCCAAGAAAAGGCTTCCAAGGTATGCATTGTAATCCTGATCCTGAGTTGTAAATTCAACATGAGAACATACAAACTACATGATCTATTTTTTAAACCACATTTTCTAAAAATTTACAGGAGGATTTGGAGAGATTATCTTCTGTTCGAAACTTGGTGGGTCAATTGTACGGAGCGTTGAATGTGGACGAGCACCAGCTACGTCAAGAGAGGGAGATGCTGACAGAACTAGAAAAGCTGCAAAATGAGCTCGCTCCTCTGGAAGACAAACGCGAACAGCTTAATGTAGTGGCAGTGAAGCGGACAAAAACACTCACTTGGGTAGGGTTAGGATTAATGTCTGTCCAGTTTGGGATCTTAGCTCGATTAACATGGTGGGAATACTCATGGGATATTATGGAACCTGTCACCTACTTTGTAACTTACGGCACTGCCATGCTTGCCTATGCATATTTCGTCCTTACAAAACAAGTAAGTCCTCCTTTGTTAAAACATTTATGTTAAAAATTAGCTTTTATTTAGTTTCCTTCGTTTATATTTGTTCTACACGCATGTCTTTTTAATTTAGGAATATGTACTACCGGACGTTAGAGATCGAGAATACCTGATTACGTTTCATAAGAATGCCAAAAAGATTGGTTTCGATGTTGACAAGTACAACCTATTGAAAGACCAAATCTATAAAATTGAAACTGATTTACACCGTCTTCGTGATCCACTGGCCCTCCATCTTCCATTAAAGACAAGAATGGGTAGCCAGGATGATTTTGACAATTTCTCCTCTGAAAGCTCACACGGGATTGTTTCAAAAATTCAGCAAATGTTTAAAAAATCAGGATCTACGAGCCAGAGTTAAGGATTGCTCTAATGTTGGCCTATGTGAATATACAGATAGAGTTGTAGAGTACAGCATAGATAGACTTTGTTTACTATTACTACTACTAATAATAATAACAATTTAATAGATTACAGGTACATAGACTAAAACATTTATAAACCTTTGTACTACATTATATTGTACTGATTGTTTCAACGTGCATTTAGTCCAAGTCAAAAAGTATTGATTGTTTTCTGATTTTAGTTTTCGTTGTTGCTTTTTCTCCTTGTTTGTTTCTTCTTTTCTTCTGCCAAGTACCTTATAAAATTAACATTGACCGTATCAGTATATAAAGTGTACTAACATTTTCCAAAGACACACACACACAATCTGTTCTGGTCATTTGTTTGTTTATAGGAAGCAATAGAATTTAGGTATAATATGAACCCGTTATCGATCAAGTATTTGTAGATAATACATTTTTATATATATGTTCATCTTACCTGCTATCCGTATTCTTCTCTTCCACAATCTCCTTATCATCCGTTATTTTTAAAAGTAAAACTCCCGGTGGAAATTATTATCATCAAAGTGTAATATTGTTACTTATTATTATTATTGTTGTTATTGTATTAATTATACTTATCTATGAAAGACTCAGGTGATTATTTGTTACCACCAGTCATGTGCTTTTGTTGCTTCGTCTATATTTAAAACTAACAAGACAAAAAAAAACTACTAAAAACTCACGTATTAAAAGTTACAAGAAAATATACATGTTGTTATTCTATCCTCCTCCTCACGGTACTTTAATGTTAGCTGTGAATCGACAATGAAACTGAGATAACTAAACTCAAAATATTAATAACAATTATTATTATCATTACCCATTTAAAAATGTTAAATCAACAACAGAGTTTTGACTCTAAAGTATGCATTCAGTGTTCACAAATTCCCTATATATTGTAGATTTAAGTGCACAAGTTATTGCAAAAGTATATGCATCATTGTAAATAAATTTGAAAGTTCAATACACTTCATATATAATATGACTTGACACATGATTACATTGTTCCAAAAAAAGTTGGCAGATTGTGCTTTATACATGTCACTTAACGTTTTCTTCTAACGTCAAATTAGAGCTGCAGTTTTGAACGCTCGCAATAATAATAATACCTATTTTTCTTTAATAAAATTAATATCACACATATTGTAGCATTACGCATTCTACCAACCACCATATAATAGAAACTTTAAAAAAGATACGCCTTTGGCTCCGACACTTATCCGTAAACTGTGGAAATATTAATAATACTAGTACAGGATTTCAATTCAATGACATGTTAAATCGAAACAGCTTGCCTGTCCCTTTGCTATTACTAGGTGCGAATTTCTATAAGCTAAAGAAATACACTTCCTTGACTTTAAACAAGTAGGAGGGTATTACTAAACTAACAAATTAAAAGTTATATTGCCAGGTTATGTTACTATTTACTACTACAAACTACTAATATTCGAATATACTAAAATATTTTAGATTAACCTTCTCAAACCGTCAATATTCGTCTTCGGACAGACTAATTTAATCCAGAATAAAAGACAGCATCGGCTCTGAACTTAAAAATACTGAATTTAGGAATAGTTATTTTTAATTAAAATAGGAAAAGGCACTTTTTTCAGTTTTGCATGGATTCCTTTGTTTTGCACTCATGGAATGCTCGTGACCACGCATACGCAATACGCACATTGTAACAAAAAAGTCCATTGTTCCATTCCAACCAACTGTACCTTTCAACCAAGTTGATCTGGTATTTAACGTTGGAGGCTATCTGGTCTGGTCTGGACTAGAGCTGGAAAATACAAGGAAAAAGGCATTTTCGAGAGGCTGCTTCGAGAATTAAACTGTAATTAGCTATCTTCTTAATAAACATAGTAATAAAGAAACACATTAATGAAACTAATTACGTCAACTAATACAGCATGGTTTCGAGCTTTCATACAACAGAAATGAATTGAAATATCACCTGAATTGTTATTCCGATAATTACGAGAGTCTGATTTCAGTGCATGCATACTTAAAAATATAATTAAATTAATTTTTGAATTGAGTTGAACAGATAAAAAATATTTGTTCACTCATTCTACATTGCACATTATTATTATTATTATAAATTTTAATGTCGTCGTATGCGATACTAACACTAAAAATGGCAATTTACTATACATATTAAGACCAGCAAGCATACATTTGCAGTTGTTTTTCGATTGTCAATCAATGCATCTTTTTTTGGAAACGGAACCATTTTAAGCACATAAGCGGTACGGTTTTATAGGGATAATTTTCTAGAGTAAGATTACAATATTTATATAAACTATACTCATAATAAAAGTTACAAGTCGTTGTGAACACCAATATGTGATTCATAAATTATGATGATAACTACATACATTACTTACTTATTAAAATACCACTATTATATTCTAAATGGTTGAAACTTGGACAGGTTCATTGTTAAAAAAATAAAAACGTATCAACAAAAAATTAAAGTACGTTATAAAGTTGTTGTTCACGGCTCGTAAAAGTTGATATGAATTCAAAAATAATTATAATAAAAATAATACAAAAATGAAAAGAAATACTATTATTATGATATTATTAAATGTATTAATAGCTGATTGGTATGTAACTTTTATCAACAATAATTTATTGTTTGTATAAATAAATAAACAAAAAAATTACCAGGTTTGAATGAAAGGAGACAGGCTAAAGCGGGGGGGGAGGTATCTAAGCTATTCATAACAGTTCGATCTACAACAATAAACACAAACGAAAACATGTTAATGTATCTTTATTCATTTATTGATTTGTCATTATGTAGCGGGTAATATCATTGTTAAAGATAACGACAAATTGTCCGAAATAAAAGAGAGACTTCAAGAATACCAAAACGTCGACCATGTGATATTTTTTAAACTCTATTTTCATACTTCAAGAAATAGCATATCTACGTAAAAAAATAATTCAAAAACATCATGCATCAGTAAATGAATTACATAACAGAGCACAATTCATTATGATTATAATGTAGATTTTTGCTAATGATATGCGAACACAAAAATTTAAAACGCGAAATCCAGATAAGTATCGTAATATGAAATCTCCGACAAACATCACGCACGACAACACCATCTTCTTAGCGTAATAGTTAGTGTCTGGTGACCATGTACTGACTACTGAACAAAGTTTAAAATGTTTGTAAACACTTTAAACTATGCTTTATCCTCTTTGCATCTTAATTTTGTTTTTATGTTTTTAATTGATATGCATACAGTTGGAATTGGAATAACAATTTTTGGGTTCGTTGGGCCACATCTCAAATAATATTTTGATGTATGACAAGAGTTTAAAATAGTTTTGTTTGTCCTTTTGAATTTATTCAGCTTATACAAAATTATGGGATATGACCGTATAAATAATTAAAGAAAGAATGCTGAGAACTGAGTGAGAACTGACTGACACTATAAATATATCATCATAATAGGCATTTTAAATAAATCAAAATTAACACAAAGCCTAACTACATAAAATAGTCTAGATGAAATGGTTTGCTTCTTTTTTTAGCCAAGCATTTAAAGAAAGCAGATAATTTTTATGTAATATAATTCTGATAACACCATAAAAGTTTAGTATTGCGTGAAAAAAGCACGAGAAGTTAGCATTATTTAATGTTTTAAGATGTGACGTTTATTATTTTAATGTGCAAACCTACAAGCATCATTGTTCACACATCCACATCAACTCTGCTGCTGCGTATGTGTCCATCTATTTAGATGGGTGTTGCACGCGTCCTCAAAAAAAACAGATTCGCCTGCGTGGTAAACCTTGATGTACGCACATAATGATATAGGCGAGCGTTTATTTTTATCAGTTTCAAAATGTTCGACACTTTCTAACCTGTTTTTACAAACATGCTCACGCCTTTTCTTTCTTTAATTGAACATAATGGTGTCTCTTTCGTTATCTTTTACAGGGCTTGAAACGCCAGAATTCTCTAATCAGTTAATAAGCAAACAATTAAAAAAAAGAATTTAGTAATAATTATAGGGCCGGAAGTTGTGGAAAATTGAACCTTGAATGTGGACAAGCGACAAAACTATCAGGGTACACTTCCGTTATAATACTGTCGGTAATCATGCAGTGGCGTGGTATACGTATTTACAGTACCGTTGGTAAGTAGCTTTGTTCAACGGAAAAACAAGAACAGCCCTACCCAAAGGTGTAAAGTAGAAGAATATTAATATAATGTGGTGCTAAAATATTTCCTGGGTATTTTAGATAGCCTGATTCTTTAGATAATTTCCTTATTCTTCTCTAGCAAGTAAATTTAGCATAATAATTGTGCGTGTGTATATGGTATTTGGATACGCAATTTATTTCAAAAGTTCGGTACTATCATAATTTAAACAAATGATACTTATGTATGTGGACTGTGGACTCATTGATGAGCAGTATAATTTGAAGTCTTGTTGTTTTGTTTCGTGGAAAGTTGGTTTTTTTTAGTTTTCAACCAACTTACAACTTATGACATCATACATTTTCCAATGAATTTTAAAACAGAATTTCAGAACATTATACGCACATACAAGAACGATAATAAACATTCTAGTAGTCCAACCAATAGCTAAATGTCTTCCTATGCATAATGACTTGATGTTGTTGACCATCATTATATAAAAGATTATTATGATTATTTTTTAATACCAAGAAACATTCCTTACAAATTCACAAGAATGCAGGGTGAAACAAAATTGTGTAAGATGAGAGAGTTTCATGGCCTCCACCACTTTAATAAAATACAAATGTCCATTCACATTAAAATATCCGGAACCGCAAAATGAAAAAAAACAATGGAATTCTTTAAAATAATTTAAATGAGGAGGACGACGTTGACCTCACCGGCCATTTAAAGTTAGCAATGGTGAGTAATAATAATGAGTAAACAAAAATACTATTGTTGGTTTGTCTTTTGTGTCTTCATTACCGCTTATTAACTCCCATTTTCTTAAATTTGGTTCCATCTTTGATATTTGAAATGTTGTCATTCTATAATATAAATTGCTACGAAAAGAAATTCACCTCTGCCGAGTAAATTATACTGTTTAAAATAACATTTAAAAAATGTGCATGTGTACAACATCAAGTATTCTGAAGCCGTACATCAGTGTGAAACAAAGTCTTAATGGCAAAGCTGCGAATATGTCACCCAAGTAAACGGCTCAGTTAGCATGACATTATGCAAGATCCTACAATACACTTTTTATCATTAAAACAGGTGTGTTGCATTCCCAAAATAAAGTCGACAACTCGTCAAAATGAACATAAAAAATATCGCACATCATGATACCTTACACGCGACGTCTTAAACTACACATAAATATAATAATTCTTACACGAGTCTAGAGAACGTACAACAACCGGATGAGAACAATATAACCCACAAATGTACTAACTAACTTTGCACGGCATTATATACACAATTTAAGCAAATACCTGTGTGTATTTCTATAATAAAGTTATAATAAAGTTTTTTTTTGCATTTAAACGCGAAAGGACAAAGACGTTACAGAAGAGCACTACTAGCACAATGGAAAAATTCGCAGCGCGGTGTCTCATTCTACTATTAAAACTCTTATTTTTAACCAAAAATCATAATATTTCTCTCTAGTAATAACTATCATAATGAGCGTGTGTACACCTTATTGTATTCACGTGTGTTTTAAGTACACACATAATATATGTATTAAACGACAGGTAACAGGTTGCGATTAATTATTTAGACATTTAGAAAGAGAGATGCAATAAGCCCGAGTAACTACCTATGCATATGTACATTTCATTTATGTTATTGTTTTAATAATAATCATAATGACATACCATTTTAAAAAGACGTCGTATGAAGAGTTCCTACAAAGCAGTTCTAAAATACGTTGTCGTTAAACCTACAATAATATACGATTCAACAATGTATTATTTTTTATGCATACATATCTAGCTGCGCAGCATACACAGTCAACAGCAGAAAACTTTGAACCAGAGAATTAAAAAAACAAGTCTCATAATTACTGATGGAGATGGAGCATGCAGGTAAATGTAGTGCCTGTTTGCTTTTTTGCATTGTTTAATGTTGGTGGAAGTACATTTATAATAATATTTTAAATATGACTGAAAAATATATATTAAACATTTAGAAAAAAAACTTGAAAAAGTGAAACGTTGAAGGATTAGCTTGTGCTCGTAAATAATGACATGTGAGTTTAGACCAAGGCTACCCCAACAATTGTTTGTTTATGACACGACGATGATGGCATTTTAGTGAGTTTTTGCAAAAATGATATGATATCTGCTTTGTTGAAGAAACTTTTAAGGAAACGAAATATAAATGCATGCTTTGTAGGTCTGGCGAAGGGTTGAGTCAAATATACACAAAGTTACACGAAATATCATATTTTGCTATAAAACATTGTTGGAATGCTGATGCCGTGCCACCATGAAAAAAATGCAAACATACCAGACAACGCTTTATGTAGAGACAGCAGATTTGTAAGTTAGGATTTCCCATTTTAGTCTACATGGGAAAAAATTGTCTGCTATCAGAAAAGTTATTTAAGGTGTGGTGATCCTTGTTTTGCGTCTCAGTGAAACTATTATTATTGTTCAGATGACACCTGTTTGAATCGCTTTGGTCATCTAAAGTTTTCGGATTTAGTTTGCTTGCTAACAGTGCGGATGAAATTCTAAACAGAAAGGTAACTGAAATTGTATTTTGATTGATTGTTAAAAATGTGATGATCTGGAATTATCGTTATTTCTTCAGTATTGATCCAATAGTTAGTCTTTGAGTGTCACTGAAATTTTAATGGTGACTTTCAGAATGAGAAAGACATTTTCAACGCTCAAGGGTGCAGGACTGGCACTCCTTCTCGCATGCATGGGAACAGCGCTTGTGTCAGCAAGCAGTAGTAATGAAAAGGACACGAGCAAAAGTTCTACTACGACCAAGTCGCAAACAGTTTGGAACACAGCGTCGTCAAAAACTCCGTTGAAGAGGGAAACATTGCCGATCCCAAGTGCAAAACGTACCTCTGGAGGGAAATCTTCAGAGAGTCTTCGTACAGCTTCGCAAACGTTGTTTGGTTACAATGGAATGCAAGGGGGTAATGTTGGCGGTTTCAACAATGGATACAATGGATTTGGTGGTCAGTTTGGATTTTCACCAAGTTATGTGAATGGTGGGGGTGGAAGAGTAGGAATTAATGGATATAATCAGTACTCTCAATTGGGAGGAAACGCATACAATGTCCTAGAACAAACTCAGGGCAATTTATTTAACGGCCAGGGACAGAATCCTTACTACACGAACAACTACTTTGGTGCAGCACAAGGATTTAACGCATATCCATATGCAACAACAGGAGGTCTTGGAGGAGGATCCTACCAATTTGGGAATCCTCAACAAGGATTCGGATTTGGAGGATTTGGAAATCAAGGGTTTTACCCAGGTGCTCAGTTTCAAGGACAGGTTGGTCAGCGAAACTTTGGTTTTGTGAATCAAGGCTTTGGCAACCCTGCCTTCAGAAATCCTCAAGGAGGAGCTATGTCGGGTACTACGGGAGGTTTTAGTAGCATTCCCAGCTCAGTGCAGGTTGGAACCGGTCTCGAGGTAGGTAGTAGAGGATTCAGCGGAAGTGCTGGAAATACTGCTGGTGGCTTTCCCAGTGCAAGTGGTCAGCAATATATTGTAGGCAATGGCATTGGACAACCAGCATTTATTGGAGCGGCTTCTCCCCCAGTCGGAGCATTCGGTATAGGAGGACCATATGGAATGTACTCTCCAGGTGTTCCCGGAGGCGTATATCGCCAGCAATTTGGTCCATACGATTACCCAAGGTCGTTGAGTGGCACACCGTCACCATCGTCAATCACCTCACGACCAAATAGTGCTGCAACTAGACTTCAAACCAATGGTCCAAATCGTTTTTACCAAGGGGCTAGTTCATCTGGAACATATGCACCGGGTTCCAGAGAACGTTTATATAGGTTTACAACCTCCAACGAGAGATAATTTTTAAATTTTAAAACTCATTTTTACTATTATATTATTGTTAGCAATATTAAGACGTCTATGAAAAATGGCACTGTTTTATACAACACAGTGATGGACAAGAAACATTGCGGGGAACGTATGTAGGACAGCATTTTAACTTTTGTTCAAAAACACTGTAAAATGTTAGTTAAAGATAAGGCTTTTTTGTATGTGCATTTTTTTATTATCATTGCATTATTGATAGTATTAAAAATTCGTTTATAATAAAACTTATAAACGTTATATTTTGTACAACTTGAATTTATGAAAACAATAAACAAAACCACAAAATACGATTCCACAGTTGGATTGAAAGTATTGAAACGGCAGTTTACTAGACAATATTTAAAATTTGGCAAACAAACGCATAGTCAAATTTACGACGGGGAAAGTCATAAAAGGTTCATAGGACTCATTTTTGAATTTCAATAGGTCAGAACATTTCTTTGAACATTTGAACAAATAGGATTAACTTTTACTTTCCGTTGATAGCAGGTCCAATCTCTATCTCTCTGCAACTACCATCACTGTAATATTTTTAATTCCTCTACGAATGCATACAAAGTTGCTCTAGAGGGCTCTAGATATTTACAGGGGTCGTCAACGATGTAGTATAATATAACATTTATATCTCTCTGGGGGTCGTAGTCATGTCATAAGTGCCTAATTGTGAGTCGAATGAAATTTATCAACTTCACCAACGCAATCGCGATTTTCAAAAAATATAACTAAAATCAAATTAATTTGATTCACCCGATTCACCACAATCCTGTACAAAAATCTTGTGAGCATTCCAACCATATTCCAACAAAGTGATTTCATTTCATTTTAGTTATTTGTTGCACTCAAGGTTGAGCAGCATAACTGAAAGATTTACAAGAAATTTAAACTGAAGATACTGGTTTTGTACTAATGGCCGACTCGGCAGCTGAAAATGCGATTAATAAGGTTTGCACCCTGAAAGAAAACCCCTAAATTCATAAAAACCATTCATTTTTTAATAACAACAACTTTTACAGGGGGATCAAGTTTCCAAAAGGAAATCGGCACTCGAAACTGTGGCTCCTGGTGAAGAAGACGATTCAAAGGAACATGATATAAAAAATGATGTACGAAATTCATCAGTTTAACCATCAAAGAGTCATTTGTAACATGAAAGATTGTCAGTATAATAAATACCTCGAATGTCAAATTTTTAGTTTGACCGTTCTGCGATGTTGATGCAGTCGGCAGCTTCTGGAATCGGGCGAGAAAAATGGGGAAGTAAAATGCAATTTCTCATGTCATGTATAGCAAGTGCAGTTGGTAAGCTTTTGACAAAATATAACATTATATTTAATTTTTAACAATGTTAGTTGACCTTAAGCAAGTGGTTGCCATCATCTTAACGAGAGGAAATCAATGGTATCATTCCCATTTCTTAACTTGTGATAAGGTTAGGTAAGGGTAACGTCTCATGTAACCCCAAATTTATCTCAAGGTACTCCAAAGGTCACTCACACTATCCAAAAGAAGTTTTATGTCACCGGTAAGGTGTCTCATTCAGAGAGTTAAGAGTAGCCTAGTCTATCCAAAAAGGAGACAAAACGAGAAATGTTGTACTTCTCAAGATCTGAGCAAATGCAATTTTTAGACCATTTTAGTTTTTTGCCCCTAGGGGACGAACGGATATGAGTTTAGAGATGAGAGTGATACCATTGAATCTATCTGTGTGTTAAATATGAAGTGACCATCCACTTTTTAACTAGGTTTGGGCAACGTATGGCGTTTCCCAGCGATCTGTGCACTTAACGGCGGCGCAAGTTTCCTTATACCGTATGGTACGAAAAAAATCAGGTTCTGAGGGCTCTTTCATCAAGGACCCTCAAGGACTTAAAAACCATTGAATTTATTAATAATATTTCTATATTTTTAGTAAAATTATTTATAGGGTCCGCAGGGCCCGTAAGGACCCTTAATAATTAATTGATTTTAAAATCGAATAATGAACATATGATTTCATCTAGTGGTTGTGCTGCTTGTTATCGCCCGACCGTAAGTAACTTTTGAGTTTTAAGAAACTGAAGGGTTCCTAACGAGTCCTTAAAATGCTAATGAAGAGACGTTTATATTTTCTAGCCTGTTTGTGTTGGAACTGTCACTGGGTCAATTTTCCAGCAAAGGTTCAGTTCGTTGTTGGGATTTAAGTCCAGCTTTCACTGGTAAGTAAATATTTAATTAGTTGGAAAGAGTTTCCTAATTATTCGAAGTTTTTGTGGATTTATATTACAGGAATAGGAATTACAGGAATGATTTCATCTGTCCTTCTTAGTACATTTTATATAATGCTTTTGGGATGGGCACTTATCTACTCTGTGGTCGCCCTTGTAAGCATTTTTTATAATCCGACGGGTACTCCTATATGGTCTGAGAAAACGCTTGAATTTTTTGTGTAAGAATTAAGAATTCTATATTGAATGTACCTACGTTTAGTCTAAGAATCTCTGACACTATTTTCGACTATATTCATTTTAGATTCGATGTGATAGGCGGACTAGACTTTAAACAAGTTGGCACCAATTACCCTGGAAGTATAATTCCACTTTGTCACCTTGTGCTTGCTCTCATTTTCGCCTGGATGATAATCTGGGTAACAATGGTTTTCGGAGTGGAAGCTAGCGGCAAATTTGCATATGTAACAGCATTGGCTCCGTATTTTGTTTTATTCGTTTTGTTGATTGCTGGATTGCTTTTACCAAATATGGAAGTTGGTATGGATTACTTGTTTAATCCAGACTGGGCAAAATTAGTGGATGCCAACGTAAGACCGGTTTAAAAATCATAATAAGGCTAAAGAGTTACTTATTTGAAATTATTTTATTTCAGACCTGGTTTCAAGCGGTTGGACAATGTTTTTTCTCACTTGGAATTGGATTTGGTGGATGTATCATGTTTTCCTCCTATAATGAGTTTCACAACGATATTATTCAGTAAACAAGTAGTTATAAATTGAGGAACATTTTTATTTTTTCAAATCTTTTTACAGGTAAATAATTAAACTTTATTTGTTTTTATTAAAGTGACGTACTAATTATCAGTATCGTGGATTCCATAACCAGTCTTTTGGCTAGTGTTAGTTTGATGTCCATTCTTGGGTTTCAAGCATCCCTTGCGTATGACCGTCTCTGGAACGATTTAACCACCAAACCACCAAACAATAAAACCATTAAAGCGTTTAACGATTTATTGGAATGTGCGAAACTCCCAAAACCCGAAAATGGAACGATTCCTTCAGACGATCACGTATTCCAGTTGAGAAAATGTGCGTTGAAGGAAATGGTAGGAGAACAAGGAGGTAGGTAATTCAGTAGTTTGTAGTACGCTTTCAAACACAATTTTTCGCAATATTAAGTATGTTTTCTGTTACAGGTGCTGGTCTAGCCTTTAGTAAGTACTGATATTGAAACCTTTGAAATTCATATTTTTGGTTGACTTAAATACGTTTTCTTATGCTACAGTACACTATCCGGCAGCGATGAATGAAATTAATAAACAATGGGGTGCTCCTGTTGGAACTGTAAAGAATCTAAAATACTATACTATACCACCTATACAGGAATATAGTCATCATCATCATCATAT
>JAHZMT010004215.1:0-12338 GCA_027743785.1 Sinhomidia bicolor
ATGTATCAACCAATTGACAAGTGTTTTTCTCTTGTTACAATATTATGTACATATCTACTTTCACAGATTCTTGAACAATATGTAATTAGTTCTATTGGTGAACCAGGACCAAAATTACTTCTACATACTTCATGAAATAATGGAGCTTTTAAAAAACACATGCCTACCTACTACCTACACTACACAATGGAAATGATTCATCAACGTTCGGAGAAATTATTATCATTTTTTATATACCGTTTGTAAAATTAAAAATAATATGGTTCACAACAAGTATGGAATGGTGATAATATAATGCTTGTCAAGTAGTCAGATCCATGTCAAGAAAACGTAGAAAAAATATCATCAAAAAGTCAAAATAAAAGAAGCTCGGCAGCCTTTGATATCATCATCTTGATGTCAGTTATATGCTCATATCATCTATGAAATCTCATTTTACCGACTTTGAAGAGGAGTGCGTTGTGAACGAGTTGAAACTTATTGTTAACAAAGGAATTTAAAAATCTTCAATTACATAAATGGAACAGTGTATTTATCGTTGATGTATACATGTATATGGACTGTGTATGTTTCTCACACGTTCATTTTCATCCAGTAAAGATTTTTTTAGTTCAATAATGGATCTTCTTGAGTTTTACCTGGCAGAAGGATAGCTTTATAAACAAGATGTAAACAGTATTAATGGATACAAATTTTTTGTATTATTTTCCAGCTTTGAGGCAGTGTAGATAAGTAGTAAAGCATGAATCTAATCTAATCTTATAACTAGCGTTTCTTGTGGTAAAACTTTCAAGTGTAATTTTTAATTTGCAAGCATACCAACAACACATAATGCTTATAATTTTACTAAAAGCATTTAGCTAAATATACTGATGTGGTACTGGTAGCTTTCCAGACTTCATTTATGTACTTTCGGACGTTTCAAGAGAACACACATCTCCATTCTCTAAAATTCCATCGCATATTGATTGTTTCATTCAACTTTGTGCACACCCAGCAAAACAAAATGCTTTCAGCTCAAATTATGATGGATTAGAAATTTTCTCGTTCATCATCACTTTCAAGTCTTTTGAAAGAACACCATTTCTTATTATTTCGACAGATTCTGGTATTTTTGTCCCCATCCATTTGCCTTGCCCTGTTCAAAACCATTGCATATGTGCTTACATAACTACATGTAAGCATGTAAAATTGAAAAGAGCAAACTTTTATAATTCACACACACACACACTGGTGAAATACTCAATTCCAGTGTTTGTGCACGATTGCCGTTGCTGATTACATTATAATGTATACATACACAGGCTTTTGAGGTACCAGGTACACGTTATATTATCGTGTGTGGATCTTGGTGTCAAATATGTTTGTGCTTGAATGATGGAGAATCTATTGTACTTCATGTCACACGGGGTAATCTAATGCAATATTATGGTGACTTGTGTGCAACCAACCCTTTCTTTCACTTTTTTTCGCTCGGTCTACTTCATAATAATATCATTCGCACAAAAGCATTAAACCGACTATGCGTTAGGTGGAAGATCGGGTTCTTTTTTTATTTTTTCATGTTTTCATTCCAGTATGTCACTGTCACTTTTATATCAATCCAAAATCTAAAATATTCAAGCATTCCCCATCCCATCTCACCTTTTGCCGTTGAGTTGAGCAGTTGATTATTGCATTAATGATAAAATAAGTGAATAAATGATCATTGGTAAAAAGCTAGCGCTAAAAAAAAAGAGTAATCTGTATGATGGTCGAGCTATGTATGAAATGTAAACGAAACAATTTGAGAAATTTCAAATATTTTTTGTATCTTGAAAACAATCGTTGTCGAATTTTGTTGGTCGACTTATTGAAATCACTATACATGCTTACTGAAATGTCTCTGAACACCATACAGGGTCGCTGTAATACAAAAATTTTAAAACGCTTACATCCAGCATAACTGCCCACCTGTAAACCTTTCAAAAGGATTGTTGTCACATGCAAGATTGATCTACCTTTTGATCTCTTTTGGCTGTTAGTATGCGTACTTGCTGTTGCCTGTACATTTCATTTATTACGTGAAGTAAATATTTGTGGGTTATGTTTTTTGTTTCCCTTTGCTCTTTTTAAAATTCTGTTTTCCCTTTACAGAATATACCCGCAAGTACTTATAATCAAATGTATCATTTTTCTTGTTTCTTTTAGCCCAAAACTTTTCAGGGTTTGAATTGAATTGGTTTTATTTGAATATTACATTGGTAAATGCTTAATGCTTTAACGGAGTCGAGTAAAAATGTTCAGAATTTTGTATCTTCTTAAGAACTGGTTCCTGTCTTGCAGCTTTCGGCTGAGGAAAGAAACTTGCAAATTTTTCTGTTGGGTCTAAAAGCAATCTTGACGCTTTATGGTAGTTGGGAATCGACGAAAACAAAGTGTCCCTATACTCTTTAACAATTTTTAAAGTGTGTTGTGTTCTAATCTTTGTGGGTGTCATTGGGGGAGGGGTTTGCCCAGCATCAAGTAGTCTTTTAATATACTCCAGTTGTCCGTCTTCTTTTCTTAGAAGTTCTAGAAGGCACGATGAAGGCGCCTGTTGTTTACCATTACCATCGTCATATGAAAAATCATCATGTTCATCTGCACTTTTGATGTTGTCATTCAGTTCAACTTCCAGTTCATCCAAATCCTTCACTCCGTCTCTTGTAGGATTCATATTTTTGCCAGTTCCTGCGCGTTTATTCGTGCGATTATGCTCGTGGCAATATTGACTTACACGAACTTCCCATAAATGCATGCGCTCTGACCTTGTCAAATGTCCAGAGTTTTTGGGAATCGACGAACATATTAAAATCCCGCAATAGCCTCCATTTCGTAAGTAACCGTCACCATCAATATGATTAATTTTACAGATTGTGTCACCCAGTTGACTTCCTCTAATTTTAGTCCATGAATTTTCAAACTCTTCAATGAAAAGGGTACTCAGTTTTCTACAGCTTTGTATTATGGATTTTAATACACAATCATTCACTCCAAGTCCATGTTCTAAACACTGTCGCTTTTCTAAATCTCCTGTTGTCAGTTCCGTTGGATCATTTTCTTCTTGAGAAAACGGAGGGCTGTGGTGATACCCGGTTAACTGTAGTTCTAAAAGTTGAAGATTCTTAAGTTTTACGAGTCCCGCACACAACTCATTGGTGCTCAGAACTAATCCTTGCACATGTAGCTGTTTCAATGTGGCAGGTAATTTTGCTAAATTTTCCACTTCTGGAGTGCTGGACGTTTCCGTATCAAGGAAAGGAAAGTCTGTATTGTCATTCGGGTAGCAGTAGATGACTTCTTGTGTTGAATTTTCAAATCTCGACAAAAATAATGTTTCTAAAACAAGACATCCTTCAAACACTCCAGCGTCCAACACAGGCGTTTTGGTTCTCTTTGGAGAAATGTTGTGCAAACGAACTACCCGCAACGTGGCAAAATTATTGGATATTATTTTTGCAAAGTAAAACCACCTCCGACCCTTGTTTAAAATGTCAAGATATGTCAAGTTTTTTTGTCCGGGTAAAATAAAGTCCCAAACTTTAAATACTGGTTCCATTGTTTCCACATGCAACTTTTGTAATTGAATGCTTCGAAGAATTTTTTTGGGCACTTCAATTTTGAAACGACGATAGTTTACATCGCTTTCCAGAAAGTTAAACCTCTCGTAGCGATGATGTAAATTGATGCTGAGGTCTTTCACCTTATCGTGTACCGCTAAAAATCGGAATATTTGGGCAATACTTTGATGCAAAACGGAGCATTCTTCAACACTACAAAAGAATATGCGGAGGATTTTTAAATTGGGGGCAATGAGTCGTCTCATTAGAATTTCATAAGTGAGCCACAAGGAGGGTACAAAATTACTGTTGTCTTCTCCAACGTATTCACTGCTATAGCCGGGACACCCTGTCAAAAATTCGGGACATGGTTAATTGGAGAAAGTTTTGGGAAAAGTTGGAAACAACAACGTTAGAATTATTACGCACCTATGTCAAGGGTATGCAAATTATTCATGCTCATGGGTATGATATTAGCGTACATGTGACTCCGATCGGTGAACCTGATACATTGTAAATTGGAACATCTGCTTACAATTTTTGTATATGATGACAAGCTAACTTGACCAGCAAAGATGACCAAAGTTATTAAGTGGGGTCGCTTTAGAAGGCGGTCCAGGACTTTGGAATTGTTAATGCTCCAAAGACGGATAGACGAGGCTCCGGAAGGAGGTAACGACAAGTCCTGCATGACATCAATGTTCCGCTGATCTAAATTTACGTGAATGCCAACATGATTGTCTATGGACTCCCTAAATGTTTTGCACGTCAAGCGGATATTTTTTCTGTCTTCAGTTTGGAGTAGTTTGAAAATTGGTGCGAGCATCTGATGGGGTGTGAGTATTGAATTACATATATTTACGGTAGTTGTTAAGATGTTAAATATTGACATTGCAATTAAATTGCTTTCATACCTCCGCATTCAACCTTAAAACTGCACAATGTTTTTCATAGCTGTAATACGCTAACTTTTCGTAAACTCGCAAAAGTGCTGAAACTGTCGACTCTAAATTAGGCTTTTCTGGCGTGGTCAAAAAGTTCCTAGAGTCTGAAATGGTGGCGGTATCCATTATTATGAGTATTCTTTATTGTATGAAATTGTATAAAATTGAATCAAACCTATCATCTAATAATCAAAAGCTACATATAGATCAAGGGCTTAAAAAACTACGTGATATAGCTTAATTATAGTGCAAATGGTCTTTTTTACTGGTGGCGAATTAGTATAAAATCAAGTCATTTAACAGCATTTAACAAATAGCTATAACTACTAACTTTTTCTATGTCAAAAATCAAACCAAGCAAGCCATTTTTAGAGTCCGCTACAAAAAGGTGGAAAACGTACACACACGATGGGTATATGGTAGACACTACTTCTACAAAATGCGTGTTCTTAGAAATGCTACTGTTAGCCATAATATTGGCGTACAGTCCTTTTGTTTGCTATCATCCATAAAAACATCACTGCAACCAAAGTCGACGCTCTGTGGTAAAATATGAGATAAAGGGCACTGGGTTCATCACGTTGAAAGTCGCGAGGTCTCAATTGCTGGAAGCTACCATGCAGTACCCCAATTTAAAGGGTATCATCAAGTAATAAATAAATGTGTGTAAATTAAATTGTAAAACTTTTACATACAAACAAGAAGGCATGTGCCCAGCTTCGGCCACGAAAAAAAGCTTTTTGGACAGACGTTGTCCCAAAATGGTGTAAAATTTCAATGCTGTATGACGTACGTTATTTGCATTGCATTGTTGAGTAAAGAAACTCTCGTGTTATTGATTATCTCTTATGTAACATTCTGTGCTACAGAATCACAGTATCTAAATTCATGCATTATATACAGAAGATGAGAAAAAAAACTTTCCTCGTGGGGGTACGGTTGAAGTGTGTGCGGTTTTATTGCTTGTTGGTTAATCGGCTCAAAACATTGTAAAGATTTTGAATGAAAGTTGTCACAAAGGGCAATAAAATCATAAAATTTAGATTTAACGCACATAAAATGGGAAAAGTCAGGGAACCATTTTAAAATTGAATATTTGTGTTTAGCTAGCTAAGCAATTGCTGAATGAAAACGAAAATACATAAGCGTTATTCTTACGCTTGCTGCAACTTGAAAAAGGTTATCTCGAGCACATGTTTATATGATTTGCTATAAGTTTTAAAATTCCTTTTTCACAGAATAATATGATACAACACTGAACATGACGTAAGTGTAAATGTGATATACAATCAGACAGTTTGTGAATCTGTTTTATTATTTCATTTGCGCAGACAATAGCAACGGCAGCGCTGTACATGGGATCACTTTATTTCATCCCACCCAAAAAAGAACGTGTTTTGGACAGAACACCGAGTTGTGAATTTATTTGTTCATTGGTCATTTATCCAATCTTTTTAAAAATCATTGAGAGCAAAGAATGTTGCTTTCTGTGTATACATTTGACATGATTTAAAATTTTATGATAGACCGGGGACTGCATTAGTGCATTGTCATCCATCAGGAGGACCACCTTATATTTGCCCTCAACAGTGTACTCGTGCAATGCAATGTGCATTACGCACTGTATTAAAACTGTAAGCTTTATGGTTCTACTTCACAGAATGCCCTTCTGATGCTTACGTTGATGTACTTTTATATAGGTACACATTTCATTCATGAGAGCACCACCCCAGTGCAAAAGGCATTGTGTTTACAATAAAGTAGCAGTAATAATGAGCAGATTTTTATTTTTAGTTTGGCCATTCTTTTGCTGTCACTTTTATTGATGCAATCTTTAACTTTCGGTTATAATGTTTGACATGTGCCCAACGTCATCACCAGATAACTCAATGACATCACCGTAGGCTTCATTGGTGGCATCATTTGATAGGGAATGCAAATTACCTACACGCCCTGAGTAAATATACGTTTCTCAACGCGTGTGCAGTCATTTCAATTTTAAAATAGTTATTGAATTTCAGTTCTAAATGAAAAATGTATCATGAAATTCATTTTTGTATAAATTTCTTTTATACTAACAAAATTTATGATTTTGTTCGTTTGTGCATTAATTTTCCAGGTTCCAAAATGCAAGCAAATCTCTTAAAAAAGGAATGCGTTTAAAACAATCTCTTTACGAATGACACTAGTTTATAAGCCGGATTCAAGAGTATATTGGTAATGGCGGTAGTAAGATCATTTGCTAACCATATTTATCCAATGTAAACATTTTGGTTTTTTAAACTGATCTTCTAAGTCCACGGCTCACTTTGTTTCCAAAACCTGTTTCAATTATGGAAAAAATCGTGAAATCGTTCGCAATTTATGTTAAGACATAAAAACGTAAACCATGTTTCCAAAATTGAACATTTTAGAAATTTTAGTACATATGTAAATGGATAATTCATAAATAATTCAATATTTTTTATATCGTTTACTCATGGTTTACTCTGCAGTCACAAAATCCCAGTTTAAAATTGACAGTAGGCATGTCTAGTTCACACGCAATAAAAACTGCTGGAGCACTGGTGAAACCCATCGTTATTCTTCCATTGTAGATTATATTTTTTATTCTAACTTCCCTTCCAAAATATCTTTATTCCATTTGAAGACTGATAAAACGTAAGTTTTTTGCATGAAAAACGTATAAAAAGCTTTGTTGTTTGTACCTCGTAGCAAAAAACGACCAGCCGCATTATTTGTATCACAACAGTATACAAGCTGTGCACAAAGCACACTTTGTTGCCTGTCTGTCTGTATGATGGTAAAAGCATAATAATAAAAAACAACCAGAAAATCATTATTATTATGTATTATGGTTTCTTTTGTTTCGAAGTGTGTTCTTTTCCTTTCTGAACGTACCAAAATGTTCACACAATATTCCCTGGAGAGACAGTTAAACTTTAAAATAAAAAATGGAAATATTACAGACATATTATACAACTGGGCGTTTACAATGTCGATGGTTTTGCAATAGAAAAGGGTTTGACTTTCTGCATAAGGGTCTTTCACTTAATGTTCCCCTTTTGTATGGCGCATACTTTTATCCCTGTTGTGGCTATATTTGTCCTTTCCTTTGTAATACAAAGCAATTATTTTATGTTTGTATTTTTTTCGCTCAAAATATGTGAATGGACTTTTTTCAGAAAAGAGTACGAACCGAAAGGATTTCATTGTCAGAAATATTTTGAAGCTGAGATGAGAATGCATACAATTCAACTGTTATTTTTCCTTCAGGCTATTTCGGCAGTTTTTAGTTTTAATAATTGCCACAAATCACAAAATCACATTTGGTTGTAAAACATTTTCTATTTAATGTTCAATTTAAAATTTCTAATATGAATAAAGCTTTGCCAATCTGCAAAATAAATTTACCAAACTGCACCTAATGGGCACACATTTGCTGATAGGGTAAAAAGTAGGGAAAATAAGACTGAATTGAACAGTTTTTGTTTACTTCATTTACTTTTTAAAGTACCTGGAAAGTTGTGAATGTTGTCCCATGCGCACGTCTTGTTAGACAAGTTTATATGCCCCCTGTTTAGCCATTATGAGCAACATCTTTATATTATTAGTTGGTAAGTAAATTTGAATGAAACAGTAGGGGCATGCTCTCTGTTGAACAACAAACAATAATCTCTTTGAAATTCAAAGACAAGGGTCACTTTTCTTGCCAGTTCTTATGCAATCCCCGGATGATAAAAAGTATCCGCTTAAGTTCATGCATTTTATTCCTTTGTATCGAACAATTGTTTCTTTTAACATGAGCATGAACAAGATAGGCAGGTGACACAGAAAACGCGATGCCGGATTTAAGGTACTAACAATAATTTTTTGTGTCAATTTATTAAGACAATTGAAAAAAACATCTTTGCTTGACTGACATGGGCAATGTGAGTTCGAAACCGTTTAGAGAAGAATGGAATTGTATCATAATACAAATTATTATTGTACCTGAATTTTAAAACATGCTCTTTTTTTATTCCGGGTTATCCAGACTCCAGACTGGATGTTTACCCTAATAAGCAAAAAAAGTAATGGACAATGATGCTAAAAATTTATTATAGGCAGCTGCCCATATGAGTATGGTGTTGGTTGACTAGCATTTTACATTCAACACAACAAAGTAACAACAATACTGAAAACAAAGCATGGGCCCATGGAGAGCGTTCGTGGTCAACTATTCATTTGCAGTGATGGCCAGATGCATTTTTTGGTGAAATGGAGCACACTTTGTGCTTTCTGTCGCCTGGAATGTTTTTGTACAAAATGATCACTTGCATTTCCTCAGGGATTAATTCTCGTGACTATGTTGTTGATGTTGTTGTAAGAACTCAGAATGTGGCGTGCACAGTGCACGCCTACACAACAACTTAAAATATTGAGAGAAAAAATCGATTCATCATAAAATTTTGAAGTTTTTGTGATACACGAGTTATATTTGGTCAAAATCTATTCATAAACAATACTAGTCAAACTATTGTTAGTAAATATTTTGCTCTGAGTGAAAACGATGTGTTTTCTCAACATAGTTATTGCTCTGTTTTAAATCCATGCAAATAAGTACAATAGCATGATTAGAAGATGTTACTTATTGCAGCTCTCACCGAGTCTGGTTAATTTTCTATATGTATGAGTATGAATGGATGTGTGGAAGTCTGATACGTCGTAGCCTTCATCAATGAATACTCATCTTTATTTTAAACTGCAAAAAGCATTGAATGAATGATAACTTATAAAGGTTATTTATTGTGTTTTAATATGCTGATATAATTTCAATTTCGTTTTCTTTTGCCCCAAGAACCACAACAATATAATTCCAGAGACACAATTAACCTTCATCCATACACCACATAAGCTACTGAATTGAAAGTTATAGTGTACTTGCATATCTAGGAGAAATGTACCAATTCCCCTGAAAACCAACTCTACAAACTTGCTGACATTGCTACTAAGGAAGAGGGATGACTTTTTTATTTCTTAACTTTCCATTTCCAGCCGTATTGAACTTGAATGACAAAAAAAGAAGATGCATAGGTACAATAGGAACGCCCTCATACTATTCACTCCGTATGAAAAATAGAAATGTTTTTCACACAGTTGTATTAGGATAGGTGCAGTACGATTCCCTTTCTCGAGTTGAATGGAATAACTTTACCGTAATGCTGAATCATTTGATAGTTTATATTATATTTTCAAGTTTGTTATCAATAATATAGTTGCGTTAAAAATTACACAAATATAATATAACTATGTAGAAAAGTAATCGAGTTGAATACTATAATCCTACACATTTATTTATTATCTGCATTTGAGCTCCGAACACAGCGAATAAGTCAAGCAATTGATTGAACAAAGTACAAGCCATCAAATACCGGACAACGTTTCTGCTCCGGGATCACCGGTTCCTTCAATTCATGGATGGATATTATGGAACACGAACAGTACAAAACTCTCATGGGGGTCTTACGTAGTTCAGACAATTTTACACAACACAGTCGGAATCGGTTGAATACTGAATCTTTGTTAGGTATATACATTTTTTGTTTACCAACCCAAGGGACATTAAAAGCTACCAACCACCGGAGATTCATACATATATGCGTACATACCAACAGCAATAATAATAATCATAAAATCAAAGGAAAACTTTGAACTTGTCCCATGGCGTTGTCACTTTCGTTAAATTGTAACATAAGAACCCATTCAACAAGGACCCCCGTCCGGTCATCTCCAGGGACTTAATTTGAATCCATATGTATCTTGATTTTTCGAACGATTGCCCTTTACACACGCTTCATATTTCCAGTGCATATTACCATGCATGTTTTTACTATCAACTTATAGCTTGCATTGATGGAGCATCATAAAATTTTCGCTTAAATCCTAAGAGGGCTTATTGTGGGCAAACGGATGTTGCTCACCGCAAACAGCATGTAGTTTTTGAAAATTACCAAATAATCAGTGAAGTGAAGTTTAAAATTGTGAATTAGCTGAAGGAACAATAATGCTAATTTTCAGTTAACAACATTCATCTTCTTTATCGATATTTTACGTATAATGTATTATAATAAAAGGTTTTATTACATTAAATAAAGCGAACGGAAGGTTTACGAAAGCTCAGCTAGATTGCGTTCTCGAGCTGTTAAAACGAATGTTATATACACAACACTACACACGATTCAAATACAGATTGTATCTTTTTTCGTTACGTACAACTACAACTAATTTGACTTTACATTATATCAATTATAATAAAAGGTTTTATTACATTTCTGAAGTAAGTATACAATTATTCACAATTCTGATTTTTAAATATGTAAAATTATCTAAATAAAGTGAACGGAAGGTTTACGAAAGCTAAGCTAGAGTGCGCTCTCGAACTGTTAAAACGAATGTTATATACACACTACACACGATTCAAATACAGATTGTATCTTTTTTCGTTACGTACAACTACAACTAATTTGACTTTACATTATATCATGAATAAAACTTTGAACTGCCGGTTACAATAAAAATCATAAAAATGCTGCAACTAATTTGTAAAATTCCAAATTCACTTCTCTTTACCTGCTTCGTTTTCTTTTAAGTTGCAATTTTCTCCTTGTGTCAAATAGCTTTGTAAACTTTGCAGAGTCCTCAGGTGTGATTGAATAATAACCATCACCTGCTAAAATATGCGGCAATATGGTTTTTTGAAAGTGCTCCTTAAGACTTCGGTAAGTTCTATTAATGGCATATGTTTCTATAATTTCTTTATACAAGCTGACTCCAGATACCCGGTCGTGACCGTTTTCTTCACACACTTTGTCCAGTAACATTTGACTTTCCCGTCTTGAATACACTCGTCTTGTTTTTGAGCACATTCCACTGTGTTCAAATATAACATTTGAGTTAGCTCAATATTTAACTAAAAGCTACTAATCAGTGATCTACCAGTTTATCCAATCAACTTTTAACTAGGTATTTACCCGTCAGAGCGAGAACACACTATTGATTCTGGAAAATGTAGCAGCGCCACCTCCTTTACTCGTAGTGCTGGTGAAAGTTTCTTTGATGAAATAGGCTGGATATCATTCCACGTGACTGCTCCTTGAAATATTCCATTTGCATCATAGTTTGCATGTGCTGATGGACTAACTCTTTAAATTCATGTCGAAATATGCATATTACTACCAAGAGTAAATGTCATGCATTTTTATAACAACACTATGTCCGTTCATAAATAGCTATATGTCAAGATCAAGTATGTAATTTTACAAAAATTAATTTACAAACCTAAAGAGATTCAAATCCGCATCTCTCTTTTCCACATCACCATTATTGCTGGAACGTTGGTAAATCTGATTCCATATAAAATTGCTACTAAAACAATCATATGGAAGAACCATGTCCTGTGTTTCTTGAATATTTGCACGAACATACTCCATATCAAGAACTTTAATTAAAGATTGAGATTCAGTGGGGGAAAGTCGTTCTTCATTATACTGGCCCTTTACAACTACACCACCTCCTCTCTAAAATTTATACAAATAAAAAAATCAAAAATTACCTGTTGTCTTTCATATGCTTGTAACGTGTATATGGTCATGGTCAAAAATACTTACCTCAATAAATTCTGACAGTTTGTCAGCAGCACCTGAATATTTAGGATTCAACTCACGAGAGTACGGCAAAATTCGAAATCTGCCCTGATGGTTTCCTGTGTCTGCATTAACGGTAATAAATGCATCTCTCGGGACTTTAATCTTTGGTTTTGGTAACTTACTGC
>JAHZMT010004216.1:0-19342 GCA_027743785.1 Sinhomidia bicolor
ATGACGATGACGATTATGATCATGTTTCAGTTTCAATATAGCACCGTAAAAAATATATATACATATAATATATATATACTCTTAACCCTATATATAGAAACAAGTTTAAGCCAAGCTATAAAAATAAATCGACATCATCGACATACTATGGCATTTTAGAGAAGGAAAAAAATATTAGGAAAGAAACACGTTCGATGTTGTTCACACTTACTTTTTAAAGAACTGCTTTTTTATTTGCTGGCTGGCTGGTGCACATATGAGTTTGCTGAATCAAGAGCATAGCAATAGCAGCATCAGCAGCGGATGATGACGATGACGATGATGGGTGCATGGAAAAAAGGGTTGAGTTTGGTTGTTGGGCTGCTGAGAGAGTAGTAAAGTGAAGTGTTTGTTCAGTCGAGTTTTTTTTGGAGTTTTGTTGGATGTTTAAGTCAGATGGGTTTGGTGAATTTAGTAGTGTTATCGGGAACGAAAGGGAGAGGTGGAGACGAAGAAGAATGTGATGGTGGTGGTGGTGGATGGAATGGATGGATGGTGGTGGTGGTGCATGGTGTGGTGAATATTTAGGATATCAGCTGCTCTCCAGGCTGATGGAGTTGAAAAAGAAAACATAATAATAATGTAGTAGAATATAATATCATATGAGTGTGCATTTCTCTTGTTAAGCGGACAAACGTGTAGTGTGTGTGTGGTGGTGGTTTTGTTGGGGATTTTGTTTGGGTAAAAAATGTGCTTGTTTGTAAATAAATAAAATATAAAAGAAATTGAGTGAAAGAAAGAAAAAGGTTTTTGTGGAAAAGTGTGTTTGTGTTTGGGAGAGAGGAAAGATGAGATGAAGGAGGAAAATGTGGGGGTTTGATTGATTGTTGAATGGTTAGTAATAAAGTTAGGGATACTTTAAATTAAAAAAGGGAAAAATTAATATTTTGAAGTGGGATTCGGTTTGATTATGTATTTAATATTTAAATTGTTTTTTTTAAGTTTCAGGTGTGCAAGGTGTTGCAGTTGTGTGAGAAAATTTGTTTACTGAAGCGGACACTGGACTTATAAATTTTGCAAGAATGATGGGTACACTGTTTTGGAAGAGTTGCACTTTTCACGGTAGTGGGAACTTTTGGGATTTTTTGACTGAATTGAGGTGAAAGTAATTTTTCTGATACGAGATCTGACTTGACGACCGACTTTACTACTTGTCAGCGTGTGGCGTTGGTGAGATTTTGGGTGAGTTTCACTTGTTTGAGTGCATCTTCATGAAGAATTAAGTGATTGGTGGGAATTACATGATTGTTTTATTTTTGTTTTTATAGCAAAAGGTACTTAATTTGATTAAATAAGTTGTAACAATTATGAGCAGCCGGTGGTCAAAGCATCAAAATGTTGGGGACTGCCAAACTTGCTTATGCAGAATATCTCATCAAAAGACCAAACCGGAGGACTCTGATGAAGAGTCTAACGGTTCTAGTGGAGGTATATATGTATATCTGATTTGTTGTAGTCAAATGCCTGTACGATATTAAATTCAGTGACATATTGTTGAACGAAATGAGTTTCTTTTTCAGAATTATGTGATCCTCAAATGTCTTCCCAACTTTTGTGTACATTAAAAACAATGAGAGAAGATGAGTCTCTTTGTGATGTTTGGCTTTGTGTTGGATCATCTTCCACAAAGTTTCCAGCACACAAAATTGTCCTAGCTGCAGCGTCACCATATTTTAGGTAGGTATTATTTTATTACAAACAAGCTTGTCCGACAAATAAAAAAAGTTGGATTCGACTCATTCGACTTTTGTCGTATTTGTGTTATCAACAGGAAAATGTTTAGTTGTGGACTGAGAGAAGCCCAAAATGGCGAGGTCAATTTTCATGACATCCAACCAGAAGTATTAGAAGCAGTTATAAATTTTGTGTATACGGGAAAAGTTCAGGTACGTATTTTTTCAGATGTTACTTCTAAAAGTATGTAGGAAGATTTATGGCAATTAAATGTTTTCTATTTTGTAGATTGACGAAGGAATCGTTGACGGCCTACTGGATGCGGCTGATTTACTTCAGTTGCCATCTTTGAGAAATTTATGCCTGTGGTGGTTGACAAATAACCTTAGTGCATCATCATGTCTTGGAATATTTGTACTAGCACAACTCAGATCACATTTAGATCTAGCAGAGAAAGCCAAAGACTATGCCATTAGCCATTTTGGCGAAGTAATGGACGAAGAAGAGTTTTTACATTTGGCGCAAGATCATTTAACTTCGTTTTTAGAATCACCGTATCTTGCATGTGATGATGATGGACAACTGTTGAAGGTAAATATTATAATACCTAAAGAGAATACGTTAGTTAAAATCACCACCGCTTAACTAACTCTTGTTGTCAATTTAATTTTTTTAGGGTCTGTTAGAATGGACAAGCTTCGACCTTGAAAAACGCAGATCCTCCCTAAAGTCTTTCTTAGAAAAAATTAACCTTGAAGAAATAGTGCCTCAAGTTCTTATCGAGGTGATTCAGCATCCTGTTATTTCTGGAGATTTGTTCTTGGAAAGTCGTGTCCGAGGTGCGCTCACAATTGTTCTCTCCAAAAAGTTTGATTCAGTTCAAGATGATGATAATACATCGCCACCAGGTGGTCCGCTACGCTGCTTTCATTCTCAAGATGTAAGTTGGTTACCCGCCACCACGTGCATTTTATAGTAAACTCTCTAAAAAATTTAACGACTCTGCATGTTCCGTATTCCACGCAAAGAGCGTTTTACTCCATGCTTTTATTAGTTTATGTCAATCGTAAATTATTGTGAATTTATGGATTTAGGTTATATTTGCAATTGGTGGAGAATCGCAAGGTCAAAGTCTGAGTAACGTAGAGTGTTTCATGATGGGCTACGACGGTTGGAAGTGTAGTGTTCCTGTTCCAGCATCATCCACCAAGGACTACGCAGAAATGGCTGTGATTCCAACGATGAAGCAATGTCGTTATTACGCTGCAGTAGCAACACAAGACTATAACATTTACATAATAGGAGGACAGGATTGTGGATTTGGTTTGAACATTGTAGAAAAGTATGACGTGCTGCGAAACAAATGGGAAAGTTTGAGTCCACTTCCAATATCCGTTCACGGGTGCGGTGCTGCCTTTGTAAACTCAAGGCTTTATCTTGTGGGCGGAAGGAGTTCTAAACAAAATGAAAAGAGAGTTTGGGTAAGTGTACTGCTACTGCTCCTGCATTCTATCAACTTTTCTTTGACATGACATGTGCAAATTGTTGTAGGAGTTCAAAATATTAAAGTTTACGTTTCAATTTACTTTGTTTACGTGACAAAACCATCTCTGTTTTTCGTTTTTAAGATATACGATGAAAAATCGGACTGTTGGAATGAGACTGCACACATGAGATATCACAGAGCTCACGTAGCCGTAGCTGGTTTCAATGGGGAGTTGTATGCAGTGGGAGGAATTGGTACGTTACTAGTTACTACAACTCAACACATGCATGCAGCATGTCTAGAAATTAGTATAAACGTAAATGCATTAACTAATGAATCGTTTAACGGTGTAGGCGGCTTAAAAGAAACTGATGACGGCTTTCTTTCAACTGTTGAGAAATTGGATACTCTGACGAATACGTGGGCTGTAGTTGCTCCAATGCATGAAGAAAGAGCTTTTCACAGTGCTACTTCTATTGATTGCAATATATACAGCTTGGGAGGTTGCAGCGGAAAAATATGGCTACGAACAGTTGAACGGTATGTTGTGCAGTATAAAAATTGTAATCGTAAATCGCATTACCGACATTCCTCGGTGAAATTATGTGCAACTTTTTTCATGTTTCTGTCTTTGTCTTATCTTTAACTAGATATGACACCATGTGTGGTCAGTGGTCAAAAGTGAGCAGCATGAGCATTCCCAGAAGTAGCTTTGGAGTGACAACTACAAACGGTCGAATATATTGTGTTGGAGGCTACGACGGAGTACACTTTTTGAACACTGTGGAAAAGTATAATCCAAGAACTGATAGGTAATATCATAAGAAAGAATGTTCCCTCTTCTCGCCATTTTCATTCCGCTTGTCATAATGTAATCTTTTTAATAATAACGTGGCATTCCAATCATTCTAGGTGGCATTGTGTCCATGCAATGCAAATCGACCGATACGGCCTTGCCGTCGCAACCGTCAACATTCCACTAAGGTCACACCTAACTTCAGCCGACTTTTCTTGACCACAAATTTTCTGGGAATTTGGTGATCGCATTGAAGAAATTTTCTCTCCTACTGCAGAAATTCCACCCTCCTTTCCATCTTGGGACACACAACAGCCTTCGCCAGACATTGACACCAGAGATGGAAGACGACTAGCGCTATCAACATGCTCTGGTAATAACAAAAGGGAGGGCAGCTCTTCTGCAGCGGGCCCTTCTTCCTTATCTAATAAAGGCCAAAAACGATCCAAACGCACGAATCGATTGATTAAGTATATGATTTATCTTAGTTGTGTCCATGATCCTAGATACATATGAACTGATTGAAGGGTACTACTACTTTCGCATGACAGACGAAACATAATAATTGATTATTATTAATAATACCGTTAAATGTGTAGATAACATTAATAACGCATCATTGTCCTCATAAAAGCAACCTTGCTACATAGAAAAGTAATTATATTTGTCGTATACCAGAGATCACACTTTCAAAAAAAACTAATTCCACCGTAATATTTTATCTTTTCACTTTCATTGTTCGTGTAGCAAACATAAACAAGGTACTGCCAGTGTTTCTCACTTTCTCGTTCTCTCTCTCTCTCTATCTATCTTATATAAAGAATCATAAGTAAAACTGGAGTCGCGGTCGCGATACAACATGTAAGTAAATCGAAATGCCTCTAGGTTCATTTTTCTAAAAATAAAAATCTGGTTCCGTAAACAACACTGCCAAACATAAAACCATTTTTAATAGAATTATAAATTATCATTACTTACATTCTAAAATGTCTATAAACAACTATACATATAAAATTCATTTTCAAATTAATTACTACTCCTCTAGTTCATCATAAACAATGCAGGTAGGTGGTAATTAAATTTCGTGTTTGATTACACGTACGTCGTATTTTCTAAAAAAAATTAAACAAAAACTTTCCTTATTAACGACAAAAAATTTACGGTATGATATTCGTCTACTACCACTACACTCTTGACTCTTGACTTTAATGACCGGTTTTACTTCACAAATTCAAATAAAATATACTACTACTAATTATTGTTACAAACAATCTGTATACAATATATACTGCTCATGCAAATGTCATAATGCCTATATATCCAAGCATAAAAATTATAACGGAAGACGACGACAAGACAAAACGTTAGTTCAGTCGAGTGTTTTATAAAAGCACACTAGCACACGTAAAAATTAATTATTTTTTTCTTTTTCAATTTGAAGTCATCGTGAGTCAGTTTAATTGTCATTGTGCATGCCCCATATTCTTATTATATATCGCACCTAAATACTTATTTATGACTTTTTACAATGTAACTTGTATGAATGAAGCGCGTGCGTATGTATGCAACAGAAAAATGTTTCGTATGCGCATAAAAAACTTAAAAATATAGAATTATGCATGCCTGCTATCGCGTGTTCTTTGTCAAAAAAATTTTTGCAATGAACTTCCAATAATGTTTTAATATTACCATACTACTGTGCTTCTCTGTTTAATTGTGTTGCCGACTGTTGGGGTGGGTGTGGGTTGCGTGTAATTGAATTAATTAATTGGGTTAGTTGATCAATGGAATGTTTTGGAATGATCTGATGAAAGCATATAAAAAAGACTACAAAATATTTTTCATTTTTTAAATCATCACATCACACACATTCTTTCAAATAACAGCGTCGTCACTTATTCACTTTTCTTCTTGTTATTGTTGTTGTTCACTTCAGCATCATCTTCTTCCTCCTCAATGATCCTTTTTTAATTAAAAATATAGAATTATGCATGCCTGCTATCGCGTGTTCTTTGTCAAAAAAATTTTTGCAATGAACTTCCAATAATGTTTTAATATTATCATACTACTGTGCTTCTCTGTTTAATTGTGTTGCCGACTGTTCGGGTAGGTGTGGGTTGCGTGTAATTGAATTAATTAATTGGGTTAGTTGATCAATCGAATGTTTTGGAATGATCGGATGACAGCATATATAAAAAAGACTACTATATATTTTTCATTTTTTAAATCATCACATCACACACATTGTTTCAAATAACAGCGTCGTCACTTATTCACTTTTCTTCTTGTTATTGTTGTTGTTCACTTCAGCATCATCTTCTTCCTCCTCAATGATCCTTTTTTATTAACATTATCTACATAAATAGACTATATAATTATTCTTATTGATATATACGAAAATATGATTATTATCGTATATTTATGCATACATACGGTAATAATTACCAAGAACATACCTGGTGACAGGTAATGAGTTACATATGTACCTGAACTAAATCGTCATCAAGCTTTCGATGCTCATGTCGCGAGCGACGTGCAGCAAAGCTATGACCTATTACAATGTGCGAGAACGAAAACAATATAAAATAATACATAATAAGCGTAATAAATATTATATATCATTATTATATTATATTATTAATTATTATCTTTATAAAACTGTTTGTGTGGATTACCTAATACACATATTATTATTATTATTATTATATCTCAAGTGTATGATCATGTGTACGTAAGTACATTTAGTTCATTTTAATTCATTTCTTTTTTTTCGAAACTTCTTTGTGGTTGGTAAACTTTTGATGGTGCTTTTTTAAATGACATGTATATCTATATGTATCTACATACTATATAATATATTATGCTTATCAGAATATTTGCATTATTGCTTTGCAATGCGTGAGTGCTTCTTCTTCTGTGATGTCAAGTTAAAACAGAATGGCGTGATAATATTATCATTGTGGTTTTTTATTGTTGTGTCGCATTTCGAGAGAGAAAAATGTTTTAATACTAGTTAAAAAGAGTTTTTGAAAAGCTATATACATATATTTATATAGGCAAGTCACCTGCATGTATATTGTAGCGTGCAATAATAATTTAGTAGTAGCAGCAAAAAAGCTTAAACTTAAGCTTGCTAAAGCATGTGTGAATGAGTGAGTCGCTTTGCTTATTATTACAAAAAAGAGAGAAATAGGGAGAGAGATAAGTTTCGAATGGCTTGTTATTGCATATTTTTTCTCTCTTGATTGTTATCTGTGCAATTCTTGAAATGGAACAAGTCATAGAGATGTGTGTAAATTCTTTTACATGTGTCAAAGGACGTTTTGATTGCTTGAGTCAGTCAGTGCCAGTGCCATTTTGAGCATTGCATTTTACACACACGTTTAATTTCATAACAGACTTGTACTAAGAGTTGTAAATTTTTCAAAGTAATAATCTTGATGAGATTACAAAAAATATAGTGATTGACTACGCAATATTATTATTTCTTCAAATTTCGAACCATTCCATAACTTCCGTGAGAATATCAGTATTTTTCCATGCTGAATAATAATTATTATTATTTTTAGTCACCTTTTGGAGTGCGTGTGTTTTTGTCCTGGAAGTGGGTAAAATAGAGAGAAAGTTTATATACAAAAGATACTAGATATTTTAAGTTAGGCTATAAAAATAGAATATTTTATCATTTTTCATTGTTTCAGTATACAATACATTCTGTGATTCCTCGAAATTTTTTGAATGCAACATGAAGGTGCTCTAGCTAATTGTGAATGATTTACGCGTGCATAAATGAAACTGCAAGAAATATAGTAGTAGTATCTAGTCTAAATAGGTATACATACAACACAACAAGTTTTCCAATATCATTCATTATTACTATTACATATTATTATATTGTACCAGAATACCTATATCATTGAATATATACTTTCATCAAAAAATGATAATTTCAAAATAGGATTTTTTAAAAAAAAGTCTTGAAAAAAATTTTTATATAAAAGAATGAACAGATCAGAGAGGGGCGAGTATACGTTTGGACAACATATTAAATGTTGAGTTCTTCTCAGAAAAATAAAATTACTACACTAAACCTTGTCAATTGATTGTCACATGTCAGTCAATAAGTAGGGAAGTACAGGATTTTGCTTTTAGGTTGCGTTGTGAAAGGCATCAGTCAGTCAGCATATATCATTCTTCTTGCCTCCTGTAGCATTATTTGATTATATAACAACGATGATGATGATGTGATCTAGTGATGTTGATGATGATAACGCTAACGCATGTCGTTGTCCGATCTGTTGTATGTTCGCACTACCTTTTTATCTACGACGAAGGAACAGAACGACAAATAATTATCCAATTATATATGAAATTCATTTTATTTAAGAAGAAGGATGTCTGGTAAACAAAGTAATCATTAATTTTTCGTTTCTCGCTACATCCTATTATGTATGTAGCAAGAAGTAACAAGCAGGTAAAGTAAATATGTGCAGCTATAATTATTATTATGTTGATGATGATGACGATGATGAGGTAGCAGTTTAAATACTTCGTATATTTTAATGCCTAAATACATTATCTTTTTGACAAGGTACTCGCTCTTATAATACCGTTATCCCGTTGCATAATGCAGAAATCTTATTATTATTATCCAACTGCTATAGTATGTACTGGTTCTGGTGTTGAATCAGTTACTGGCGCTGCTGCGACTTGCTGTTATGTTGTTGTGAATGCTGGTGTTGTTATGTTTGTAAAATTTGACGATGATGAATGAGCTGGAAGAAGAGGCAGCAAAAAATAATAACACTAAATTGTTTGCATACATTAAGAAAGCATCAAGGGTTGAACATCAAGTGCGACAAGGGTGAATGTCATTGTTACTCGCAGGTATGCGTATTTACATTGTGTGTGTTTAATTTTTATTACTCTTCTTTCATCAATCTTCCATCTATTTATGTAGTAGCCCATCTAAAAGATAAAATGCTAATTATAGGATAGCCGGAAAAAAATCTACACTATATATTTAATTATATTATATAGTATGGCACCTGCATGCAAATACATAAATAACTGCCAAAAATATGTTTTAAGTGCTTTGAGGCTTCACTCTTACCGTCCTCGGTGTGTTGTCGCCTGCTTCTTTTTCTTCTTCTACTTAACTGCTATGCTAAGAAAGGTTGTTATTGTTGCTGGTCAGTTGAAACCAGATAGACTTGCAAAAAAATTGAAGACAAAAGACAGTCAGGAGTAGATCAATCGAGATATGTAGCTGCTGCTCCTTCTGCTGTGCAAGTCCAATGTCCAATTTTCAAAGCATACAAAACTGAACATTGTAAAATTATAAGGCATTTTGTTGATTATATTTAACTTTTTACCGTTTACATTACAATAATTAGCAAGATGGTGTTATTGTCTATTGTGATATTGACCAAATTATAATTACGCCTGTTTATCCTTCCTGTCATTATTGTTCTGTCAAGTATGTACATACGTTGTATCAGTAAAAAAAATTATACGCTCCATGCTGAGTGCCGACAGAAAATCAAATTGACGATGTTGATGATTTATGTGACACTGTTTAGCAGTAATCAAACATGTAGATCGGTGGAGAGCCAAAGAGATTGATGACGTTGAAAGAAAAATACTTTTATATTCCTTAAATGTTAGGTAGGCACTCAAAAACTATATTTTTCATCATCACTAACCAATTTTTTTATGGTTATAGCCAGGCCAGGTTTGTAATACAATTTTTTAACTCTTGTCATTTGTCATGTTGTGTTAGATAGCGTGCTTTTTAACGAGTTGGTTTATTGTTGTTCCTCATTATTGCATCATTACAAGATCACTGGCAAATAAAAAGAGTATACTTTTTTAAATAGGCAAATTCCTTTTTGGCATTGTGGGTCGTTGTTGTTGTTGTTGCTGCTGCAAATTAGTTGTAGCGTCATTAAAAACTGTATCATCGCCGTCGCCGCCGTCACCGACGTCAATATAAAGTGTATTGTGTGTGGGTACAAAATAACTTTTTTCTGACTTCTCCTTCAAAAAAGAGTAAAAACGAGCAAGTTCGTTAATGGAAAAGTACTTGTTGTCTACAGAAGAGAGGGAGAATGTGATGATGATGATCCCTACTGGCCTTAGCCTTAAGGAAAGCAACGAATTATAGTAATAACTTTTCTTACGGTAGCAGCAGCCGCATCATCGTCTGCTGACTAACTCACATATTATATGTAACACGGCTTGAATGCGTGAGTGCGTGCGTGTGTCTTTGTTTGCGTTTTGTGTTGCCAAATTAATAATTATCACTTGTGTGCAGTAAAGTAAAATAAAATATTGACGAATGACATTATCTACTACGGGTTGATAAAGAAAATGGCAAATGTTTGATGTTAGTTGGTTGATTTTTACTAACACTAATAAGTCACAACATACAGCTAATAAAGTACCAAAAAAGTTGTAAAGCTCTAAATTGATCATAGGACCGATGGCTACCTTGATTTTATAGCTTGTAGTAGTATTGCAGCAGTCGCGCAGTTGTACTTTGTAGTCTCCTGTCTTTCGCTGACGACGACGACAACGTTCTGCAATATAAAAAGTGATAATAGTCTCATGGACAAAGGTAGAAAAAAATGGAAGAAAAAAATATATAAACTTCAGGTGACACCGCACAGCAGCAGCATCTAAAGACTTTATTATGATCATCATTAAGATCATTGATCAGTTCAGACTAGAAGTCTCTCTATTCAGTCATTTGCTTCAGCAGTCAACAACAAGCCAGATAATAGATGAGTGATATTTAATACTTAAAAAAATTACCACACTAACCGTATCACCAAACTGATCTGATAATCATAGTAGTATATGTGCATGTACATATTACTATTATTATTATATTTTTTTTCAGCCTTGATGTCTCATGAACATTTTAGTATTTAGCGGACATGGACGATTTATTTAATAATATTAGAGCGACGACGCGTTTTGTTCGTACTCTCATTCATTTAAGTTTAGGGCACACGCAGGAAAGCGAAAGAACATTCCATTCAATCATCAGCAGATCAACATGTATTCATCATCGTCATCATCATCGGCAGTTTTTAAATGTACAAGTAATGTAATATCATCATGATCAAAAATGGTTTGTGGCTTGGCCAGTACACTACTACTAGGGAAGAAGTAATTAAGGTGTGATTGTAAGTTAAAGGTTTGTCGAGGTGAGGTGAAATGATGATTATGATGAAGGGTATCCATCCATCCATCCATCCCCGTAGTAGTGCAGTGGTGGCAGTAGAAGAAATTATTATTAGAGCAGCGTCCATTTTTATTTTATGCAAAATATTATTACGTGGTGGTGATGATGATGGTACTCTTCTCAAAATGTTGCACAAAGCCATAGCCAAAACTTACATTATCATCGTCATCATCATCATCATATCATTATTATGCCACAGTCAATATCATCAAATCACAACACATCTCATCATAAATATACCTACCAAATATATATCTATCTATTTTTTTGAAGAATGATCCAGTTACTTTTTTGTTACTCTTGTTATTGTTGTCTATTGTAAGTTAACGAACATCCCTGTATTTTTTTCTTGCTGCTGCTGCCGCTACTAACAAGTTGACAATGTGTGCGAATAGGGTGTATTGACAGTTTGGTAATGCAATTATGTGATGTAAGGTCAAATGAAAACATGTTATGAACAACAGCTTGAATGATGATGATGGCACACAGACAGAATGAAAAAAAATATGTTTAGAAAAAACAATCTTGGGTACAACAATCAAGAGAAGTGAAGAAGATGATGAATTAATAGAATATATTATTTCTGTGACTGAAAACATTTTTTTTTGTAGACAAACAGAAAGTTTGTCTGTAAAAGTTTGCAAATTTAGTGTGTTGTTCGTCCATCTGTCTATAATCACATCTATACAACAAAACATCTTTTTTTTATGGTGCGCATCTCATCTGGTAAATATAGATTGATGACAAAAAAACTTATAAACAAAGTGTTTTTTTGGGGAAATATAAGAATTCAAAATTTCCTGAACGTTATTGTACGCTGACTTTTTTTACAATTTCAGCTGCGTTTTTAAAATATTTCTTTCCATGCTATTTATTAATGCATGAAAAAATAGATTATTTTATTTATTAAAGTTATTATTTATGATGACAGTTTTCCCTTTTGTTATGATATGTTCGTGATGAAAATCAATTTTAATAGTCACAGATTTGCATGAATATTACGTTACAATAATTGTATTAACTTTTTTTCCAAAAGTATTTTGCTCTTGAATATTATTGATTTTTTTAACATGATGATTTTGTATTTTATTGATTTCTGGATGCAACCAAAGTCGTTCTCCCCGCCCTCACACACACACTCTCTCTCTCTCATTCTATTATACTATGCAAAATTTATTGAAAAGGAAGCCACTTTTTTATATTTTGACTTGTCCGGTGATATAGTGCGTTATGTTGACACAAAAAACGAATGTTTTAATATGAAACAATTCAACTTGAGTTATAATACTACTCCACAATCATCTCAACATGATCAGCAGAGTAGCAAGCAACAAAACAACAGCAGCAGGTAGGCAGGCAGGTGAGGCAATCTAGTTACGTGTCATACTGGCATTTGACATATAAAAAGTATTTGAGTACTCATTAGTCAAGTATATAATATGAATATGTAGGGATGCGAACATAAAAAAAATATCCGTCGTTTTTTCTACATTGACATTTTATTAACTAATGTACATGTTGCCCATGTAAGCCGCGTGTGTGTGTGTAGTTTGCTCTGCTATTATAATTTCTGTAATAATAATAACAATAATGAAACGAAGCGTATTAACGTCTATTACTGTAGAGCATATATATATATATGCATATATACAGTCTCTCGTTACGGTAAAAAGAGATAATATTGTTTCTAAATGTCGTACTTTACGTCGCAGGACTTGGTTATCGTTGCTACATATTTATGTGATGTTCAAAATTGTGATGGGTAAGGATGACTAGATGACAAAACGAAGGTCATGGAAAATAGTTTAATGGAATCCGTATCGAATTGCTTGCTGTGCAAGTGATAGTGCTCCTATTGTTATTATTTCATGTGTCTATACATACCTATTATACTTAGGCATTGTTCATTACGTTTTAATGTATTGGTTGGTTAACTATTTTAAAAAATGTTTTTTTTTGGCTGAATGAATGATGAGAGGATAACGACAGAGTATTGGTAATAATAATGGTGCGGTGGTGGCATAGTGGCGAAGAGAGAGTATTTGCGAAGCAAGAAGGGGTTAAAAAATGTTAATTAAAAGTTAAAATACATATAAATACTCATTGTCAGTAGCATTCAAAACATTATGAAAAAAAATCAGTTCATTTGTCTATACCTTCGTGTTATATAACTACATTTTATACAGGAATGACCACTGTTATATAGCGCGGCACGGACTACTACTGTTTTAGTGACATTTTATATACGAAAAAAAAATTTACTATCAAGTTGACTATGCAAACAAGTGTTATGAAATATTTAATTTATAAAAAAAATGTAAACTCATTGAGAGTTGTACTGGATCAGGTTGCATTCTTCATTTTATTGGATTTTTTTGGCAATGTCTTCTTTTCCTTTTTTTATTTTTTCATCATCAATCTACCAAAATCATCACCATAAACCTATCAATTCACACTCACACAACATTTTTTATTGATAGCAGCATCACCACTCTACGACACAGTGGACATATATAACACAAGTAACTGGTTAAAAAACAATACTTCAAGTGTGTACATTGTTTTTTAGCAAGGTATAAAAAGGTACTTAAACTTTTAGAGGTCAAAAAAATATATATCTACATATGTAGGAGTTAAATTATTGTCCAGAGCGTATGTAGATTGAGAACGTTTAATTTTTAGTGTAAGCTGCAATGTATGTTGTAGGTAATATGACCATAGTTAGTGTTTTAATGAGAAAAAAACGTATTGGTACGTACTGTACGGTAGCTGTTGTTCCTCTCTCTGGCATAAAAAAAATATAAATCTAAACACACAAACGCGTGTGTGTGGGTAGGTACAGATTATATTAGATATTGAAAGAAAGACCATACACCACATCATCGTCATCATCATCATCAGATTAGATCAGATTATGCAAAAGAAAAAAATCTCAATGTAAAACAGTTTTGACTTTAGTGGACTAATACAATGCTGCATTCATTAATACTGATTGCCGTGAATTTATCGTTAAGAAAAATATAATATAAATGCATATATTAATACGTAATGAAGAGAACTGGTGGTGGTGGTGATGATGATGATGATGCTGTTGCTTAACGTATAGGTGTTCTATATACTTTAAAATTAATTTTTATTTGTATAAATGTGGTTTGGGATGAGTATAAGAACAGATTTTTTGGCTGGTTGGTACTTTTAAAAGTTATGTGTAGGCAGGCACATTATAACGTTTAACAAGAAAAATTATCAATGAATCGTTTTTTTTTTGTTTAATCGGAAAAATATATACTTTTATTTTCGGTTTAATTATACATAAATAAAATAGCTGTAATAATAATGATGATAAAAGCTCTTTCAGGTTTTGAATATTTTTTCGAATGTTCGCTTTTAGAACAATGTTTTTTTAGATATGTATGTATATATACTATATCGACGATAAGAATGATAAGTTTGATTTAATTAGGGTAAAAACAAGTTTATTTTATGGGTGGTGTTTGGATCTACATACATACATTGTTTTGTGTAAACGCAAAGATGGAAGTATACTACTACTACTACTACTGGAATGTATTTGGAAAAGCCCACGTGATTTATTGTCAATTCATCAAACCTCTGGTGCTATACAATTTATTTTGTGACAATGATGGTACATGTTATTATTTAGTGATAAGAAAGTTTTATCTATCTCCATATTTCCATGAATTAAATTTAGCTGATAAGTAAACATCGAAAATAATATTCGAAAAATGTTATTTATTGAGTTAAGGTTTTTGACCACTTGACTTGTATAAATACTTTTATCTTAAGTTTGAAAATTATCATTGCGAAATTACTTGTCATTTTTACCTTTAATTTGGTTAATCCGGTTGAGAAAAAAAATTAAAATTTTAAAATTACAGAAACAAACGATGTATTCGCAAAAATAAACTTGTATCTCCTTCTATATAAAAAATAAATAAATTTATTGAAACTTTTTTGTTATGTAATAATTGGCAAAACAAACGTATTGTTATTATTATTAACTTCAAGTTAATCAGTTGAATCTGCTAATTAATTAATAAAAAAAACAACAAATTTAATAATTTACAATTGAAAATTTAATATCATCATCATCATATACGTTCTATTGGATAATAATAAAATTATTAATCAATGTAAAAAATTATTTATAATACTTTAAAAAATTGGTAAATTAAGAAAGCGTCTAAAAATCAACAAGGAAAAAATATATCTTCTTCTTCTTCACTACAATAATTATTATTCCCTCAATTGTTTTAGAAAGAAAAAAAACAAATGTTTTAAAAAATTAATGGAATGAATAAATGGATTTGATGAATGATAAGTACAAAATACTATTTATTACTAGCGGCTTTAAACAGCTTGAAAATGAATATTCTTTTATTTTGTTTAATGTGAAAAGATAAGTGCATATATGGCTTGTCATCATCATTATGAACCAGTTTGTTCGCATTTTTTAAAGCTTATTTGCTGTCAACACGAGTTTGTTCCAAAAACATGTCGGAAACCTATGTCGATGTCTTCTTGTCAAAAAAAATTTAATCACCACTTGTAATGTCGTATCATGCATGACTAACAGCAGCAGAAGAGAACATTTTTAAGAGGATTGAGCATATAAGGAAAATAACAATCAGTCAACAAGAAGAAGAATGAACTGGTTGGATTGGATTGAATTGAATTGGCGGATGGAGGTGAACAATACAAAATGGCAGGTAAGTATAAAGCTTATTATTATTATTTATTCAAAACTAAGCAATTCGTGATGATTTCATTATTATTATTATTATTATCAACCATATAAATTACACATGGACAACAAACCCATTAAAAGTTGAAGATATAATAGCAGATAGCTGTTAAATTATCATAAAAAACTAAAAGTTCATTAAATTTACAGAATCGTAAAAAAGAAGAGATATATATACCTATGATACATACATACCAAGTTAATGATAATCCAGAACAAACAAGAAGCATTTTTGACTGATACTGTGATGTTGATTAGTCATGATAAATGTGTGCAGTAAAACGTCTCATTTGCTGTCTTTATTATTTCAGTTCATTGCTGCCAATCAAATATTCTTGATACGCGTATTATTAATTGACCGTGGTAATTATCCAATTAGTAAAAGATGGCGTACGATACGCTACTGTTGTCTGGCTCAAATGACTCCCAAAGTTTTGTATAAATATCATCATACCATCACCATAAAAAATTAAATGTACGTTTATTATTATTAATTAGCATGTGCCTAATGCATGTGCACCTACTTGAGAATCTCAAGTTGAGATTCGCAGGAATATGCATGAATGAAAAAATATATTATATAAATATGACCTCGTAACCAATGCCCGCAGAAAATCTGTTTTTGACCATCATCATTCATACATATCGGTTGATTTACTAAAAGTTAAGTAAGTGCTCTGTAAATAATAAGTAGGTAATTATGTAAGCAATATTCATGTTTGTGATGGACGGCATAATAGGGCATAAAATAAAACCAAGTTCATTTCGTCAGGCTTGAATTCAATTTTCTTAAGCAGACTTATGCAATAACGTGAGTTGCAAACAAAGTTTGAAAATTGCGAAACGCAATACCTGAGCGTATCCGATCCGGAGCAGTAGTAGTACAGTTTGTCTCCAAGAAATTGCATTTTAAGCGGAAGCACTTTTCCTTGAGAGTTTTAATAATAGTTGTGAAATGAAGTAACTAGCTAGCTACATACACATATGTAAGTGTACAAAGTCAGTATATCTTGATCAAGACTAAGACAAGAATTGTAAAATGTTTATTTATCCAATTCAGCCTACTTTCCAAATACGCAAATAGTTTTCCTTGAATCGGAAGAGTAAAAGGGATTTTAAAAACACATGCATCAATAAATTTAATTTCAAGCTGACTATGTTTTTATTACTTTAGCAGACATTAATGCAATCTTGTTTAGTAAAATAAAATGCGATCACAAAGAAAATGGGAAAATGGAGCAAGAAGGCGTGACTATTACTTTTGAAGGGCACATGTTATTCCCATTCTATTTCGCAATTAGATCCTATCTACGTTTGGTTGTAGTTTTTTTGGCCAGTTCCAAAAAATGCCAGGCTGGGAAATACCTCAATTCAATAGGTCTCGACGGAGAGATAAAAGAAGGAATTCATTTGGTTGCTGCGACTTGCGACTTTACCAACTCGTTGTGACAGTTAAGCAGCGATCGATGCGGTGGTGCAAACATGGATCGCTGCACATGAGAAAAGAAAGGAGATGAAAAAGGTAACGAATGAACCGGCAATAATTTGTTGATGAGATGAAAAAAGCTGGACCACACGGGTTTTTTATCAAGGAGGTTGATGAACAACAACTAGGTATTCTCAATATCAAAACATTTTTTTATTGAAAACACTGTCAATAATAAGCCAACCAGTGCAACTGATCAATTCAATACAGCAAGATTACTGTAATCAATCAAAATGTATCAGGAATGTGACAAAGAGTAGACAGCTAATCTGAATAAAATATTAAAATTAGCAGAGTATAATAACATGACACGTGTATTATAGCATACAGACTCATATAAACTCATCGCTTCATTTTCGTGCATGTGCTTTTAAATATTTGAAGATCAAATTGACCAATTAAAGTATATTATAAACACTCGAGTGTCTTAATCTGGCAATGAAACCACTTTATCTCAATTTACTACATTACATTGCGTTATCATGCCATCAGACCCCCTTCCACATGGCCTGTTACCTAAATACATTCTTTTGTATTATGTCATATTATATACCACGATTCTATAAAGGTTTTCATTTTTCACTTAAGACTTTTATGGTACTTCATAACAGCAGCAGCATTATAAGGATACGAATATCCTATAATTGCTGATAACAGCTCCATTAATAAAATTGTAAATATATAATTATTTGATAAACCATCTACCTTTGTCAGAAAATGCCCAAAATGATCCAATCATCATCATCATCATGATCAGCTTGTAAAACTCCCTCAGATTATTTCAAATATATCAGTCTCTTTCTCTAACGTCACTTGTGCCCCGTTATACACCCAATTTATACATATATTACACTCTAGTCACTTGTGATCCTTTTTAAGTAAGGTCACAAGAGTGAAACGAGCAGAGATGAGGTAATAGTCGAGTTGTTGCATTTTAGAGGAAAAAAATCGAATATTTTTTTCTGGTCCAATAATACAATAGTAAGTAGCACACGGCAATGTTTGTGTGTTACAGTAAGTTGTATGTTCCAGCGGAACTTTGAAAAAAAAGTGAATGTGCCAAACTGTTATATTTTATATTCCGGTGCATCAAAAAGTTCCAAAACGATCGTGCAAAAACACTGTTTGCAAAATTATTACCTAGCTGATTCATAAATAAACCTGGCCAAACTTTGCTATTACCTAGTGTGTTTTGCAGTAAGTAACCAACACATTCCATTAAAATCTAAAAATACTTTACTGACAAGCAAAACAGTGCAAATATGATACGTACACCGTACACCTTTACTAATCGCTTTCCAGTGAAGTTTTAGGCAAAACAACGTCATCATCATCATCATCACCTTTCAGGTAATTGTATTTAAACATGAAACAAGAAAATTCTCAGCTTTTTTTATTTGCCTAGTCATACTTCCCAGTTGTACAGATTGTTTGAAGTCTAACAAGCAGAAAAAAAGTTCATGTCAAACACAATTCAACTGATTCATCATAAATGAAATTATTATACTTGCGTTCACCTTTAGTTCCTAGTAGTCGCTTTCAGTTTCAGTAAAAAAACAGCTATAGAATCCCGTGAAATAAAAACCTTTGTCATTTTTTACCAAATGGAGTTTTCCAAGAAATTTATATTAAAACATCAAACATTTATAAAAAAGTTGCAAGATTTTTTTTGTATGCATTACACTGTGCATTGTGTCTGTGTACACAAGCAATAACTTGACATTACGTAAAAAGAAAAAAATGGACATGTGATGTGCATTATAATTTATGTATATTTGAATGAGCAATGGGACTAGCAGGTAGAAGCTGCATACATATAGCAGTAGCAGTAGTAGTACTTTCCG
>JAHZMT010004217.1:0-15519 GCA_027743785.1 Sinhomidia bicolor
TATGAAACCAAGGTGTGTTTACACAGTAGTTAATGTTTACAGCAAACACTTGAATTTTTTTGTCAGAGAGTAAGAAAAATGGAATTTAAAATTCTAATGTTGAGATGAGGTGGTGAGCCGACAGCCAATCAACGGAAGTTCTTTTTAAAATTAGCATCAAGAAATTATGTAAGCCAACTGATAAGATGATGACTGCTTACGTACTACAGATTATTCCATTGTAAAATAATATGAAAAATAGCTTAGTATAGATTCCAATTCAATCATTTACGTAAGATAACAAGACCAAAAGTCGTTATGATTTAGGAAGCTAAAAAAACAGGGTCAAAGTTACGATATGGATATTAGATATAATGTATAAAAGTAGGCACAACTAAATAATAGGCGATACCAACAAGATTGCATTTCATACAAAGTTTATCCAGCAAAAATAATAATGATTACAAGTACAACAACAAATAATATAACAAGTTTGTGTTGGTAGTCAGAATATTTAGTTTTGTGCTTACCTATACATACTTATTCCTTTTTGTATACAATGCCTAACAAAGAAAGTGGATGAAATAATAGAGAGAAATGGAAAATGGGAAACCTCCCTCGAGTCATAAATACTTCATTGAGAGCATTACTCATTCGTTTCCTATTATAATTTTGTATTGTATCCAGAATTCTTACTTATATTAACATAAAGAGTAACATGAAGTTTTGTGATGTTATTATTATTATTATTATATCATTTCTGTTTTGTACACTAGTAAGAAAACGTTTAAAAAATTTACTGGGTATATTGTAAAATGACCTGACATATATAGCAAGTAATAATAGTAGTAATAAGCACTTTTTATATTAGCTTTTTTGTGATATGGTGATATGGCATGCACCAACCATCATCAACAATATAATACAAGCCCATTGAATGCCACTATCATCACGGGATTCCACACTTTTTTTTATAAACTCCCCATTACTTTTGACATCCGTTTTGCTCATCTCTCACTTGCCTTGTTTGCGCTTCCCTTGTTGCCTTCTCCGCTCCCTCTTTGATGGAATTATTATTATAGCTTCTCTACCACTCGCATTCTCTCGTACTCAGTACTCACACACTATTATTGTTCACGCTCAGTATGCGCCTGTTATCCAAGTAAGCAAATGAGGGATTTGTTAACGCATCTTTATGCAAATTATTCTAATCCTTATACAAAGTCATCATCGTCATCACTGCTCAAAACTGTTGTGCTTGCCGTTGTTGTTGTGATTGAATTTTGGTAATAATCAAATTGGATTTTTATTTTTATTTGTGGCCAAAGCTATCTCTATCTATCTATTCCCCATATAAAAATGCCTTTTGGGAGCAATAAGCTGAATAATGGCGTAAAAAACAAGTATATTATCAGAGGCATATGCCAAATAAGTTTACACGATTGTATAAATAAGCAGAGATAAATGAATGAATGAAGAAAAAAATCAAGTGGGATTGGCCCTTTGTATTATTTTCATCGTCTATCATACCAACCAGTCATAATACATTGAGATAATAGAAGTAATGTAACATTTCCCCCTTTCCTTCCTTGCTGCTTCTGCTGCTGCTTTTGCTTATTGCATTACTATTGTACCCAAATAGAGTAAAAAATGAAGATGATAATCATAATCATCATCATCATACTTTTTTACACTAGACCTTTAGAACTTTTTTCATTATGTTTTTACCATTTTACCGTGAAGAATGAAGATTGACAGTGACAATGGCAATGGCACTGACACATAATCACGCCTCACTCATGGAAGAACCACCAACAACAACGTTGAGTGAGTTGACTTGACTTGGATTACAACAATGAAGACTACTATTACTACTACCGACCGCACACAACAACAATTTATGCCAAAAGGGGAAGAATGCACTGTCTGATAGCTGTGTACTTGTGTGTGCATATTATGTATGAATATCAGGCTTCCTCCATTCATATCATTACCACTGCTATCATATCGTCAGTCAAAAGGAAAAAAATAAGCAGAAGAACACATATCAACATCATATCATATCACTTATTGTTTATTGTGAATACGATTTTTTTTCCACTGAATGAATTGTATTTTTTTCAGACTTTTTTCTCTTCTTTTTTTTCTTTTGAAGATGATATGCTGTTGATGATGATGTGATTTACATATTCATGACTTCTCTCGGATAATTCATTTAGACAGATGGATGACTTGTCTTGTCTATGATGATATAAAATGTTCTTTCTCTCTCTCTCTCTCTCTTCTAATCTTTTGACGAACTTTGAAATGTCATGCATTCCTGCCTGCCTGCATGTATTTAACATTTTATTGCAAATTGTGACGACAACAGTATGTAATTTTATATCAGATTGATTTTGATGTAAAACCATGCAAGTAATCATACCGTCATTGGTTGTTCATTATAAAATATAATGTACACGGAATAAAAAAGAAGAAGAGAGGTAAAGAAGAAAGCCTTAATAGGAACGATTTACTAGTTTTCACATGTATTGATTTGCATGCAATAAATAATGCTTATTTTTTCTACAAAAAAATGTGCACCTATCCTAATAAAATGTTTGAAAGATACAAGCAATGAGCAAGCAAAACGATCAATTTAGGCTGACATGCTGCAACTTGAGCAGAAAAAAAATACTGAGGGAGAGAGAGATGATGTGAGATATATATCCTGAATCTTTGAAGACTGTACCACTACTGCTGCTGCTGCTTGCTGCCCTGTTGTTGTCTGCAAGTCTTCACACTGCTGTAAAAGAAGAAAAACCTGCGGCTGGTGTTTCTTGTTGGCATGATGGCATGTAATGACTAATGAAATGTAAATGCGCGTAAATTAATCGTAATGTAATTGAGCTCCTTCAGTGGACGATGAGCTTGATGATAGCCAGCATAATGTTGACTAACATATATTGTATGATTGAATCTTAATTCATAAAGCGTTAAGCTTAGATTTTTTTATATACTTTTTTGCGTTTCTAATTTTTTAATGCTGCATAAAAACACATATGTATTTAGATTGTTGAAACGCAACCATATGTGTATTGTTTTCGTAAGTGATTACTCATGTAACTTTGCTTTATTATCTTTCTGTAAGACGATCTCCAAGCCTCGAACCCAAGCGATTGAACAGGATTAATCAGTCATATTATATTGTCATTGTGTATGCATTTTAACGCTAACTTGTAGCAATAATTATTATTATTGGCAAATTACAAGTGCCTTTATCATTCCAGTTTCTACAAAGACAAAAAAATGACAGAAAAGACTCACACGTTCTGTCAGTAGATATCAACCATTAGAAAACTATAATGTGTCATGTAAAGAATTCAATGCAACGGGCTATAATAACTCTTTCCTGGGATCGTTTTATTTTCTCTTTTCTTTACGTGGTCACTAGTTATTATTGTACCAAGAATACGTATTTCTTTACAATGTGTACCTACTACCTACTTGAATAAATTCAAATGTATTTTTTTATAAATGTGGCAAAATGCAAGCAGTGCAAAGAGAATGTTTTATTCTTTATAGTGTAGTGTATCATAAGTGAAGTGCAATAATAATTGCTGCCGTTTTATGCTCTTGGCTAATAACGATTTTTAACAATAATAATAACAGCAGTAAGTAATTTAATGCTTGCCCGAACTATTACAATTTTACATGCTGTTTACTGCTTAAAAATGTGTTTCTGTGTATTAAAAACCTTACAATATATAAAACAATCCGGTTTTTCTTCATTCATTCATTTTTTCCCGTCTTCATCTACTCTTGTGCATTTTTATGCAGCAGTATTGTTACTATGAAGCATCTGGCGTTTACCAAGTCTGTTTGTCTGGACTGCATAAACTGGACTACACTTCAGTAGTTGGTAGTATTGTATAAACGGTGGGTAAACAAAATATATCTTCGTCTTCAACAAACCCATCGTTTCATTTCATTCTCAGAAAAAAACGTCAAACTATTCATTACAATTTTGCATGATACACCGTGACCGCTTGTCTGTCTGTGTCTGCTTGTTCGTACACATTTTCAACTTTTTTCCCTTATCAAATTAATGCTACCCATGTTTCTTGATACTTGATCTGATCCTCTTGGACATTGTGACCAGATGAAAAAAAAACTTTTAATATGTTGCATTAAACCGTATATAACTGCTCCGCAATCCCCATCATGATCATAATCACCATCCCATAATAAGCTTTAATTGCCCCCTGTACTCCTGTTTTGCAAAACAATGCGATGTGATCTGATTTGAGAACTGATTACTATAAGCAATCTTTTGAGCTGATTCGTTATGTAATTCATGCTCTTGAACACCTTCTTTATTTAATGATCAGTTTACACTTTAGTAGAGCAAATTTGAGAACTGACTGCAGTATTCGTAGCTGCCTAACCCTTTTTGCTCTGTAAAAGATTGTTGTTGAAAACCCATGTTATATGCTCTATCATAATTCCACTTCCCATCAACAACAACATCATCATCATCCTCGTCCCAACAATAAACCAAACCCTATTCCCATTTTCCTTGCAACTCTTTGCTCCATCCAACATTGATAATAATAATTATACAATGTTTAAAAGGAGGAGAAAATTACCATTAAACCATTCATAATTACAAAGTTCGCTACACGCTTGAACACAAAACGGCAAAAAATTAGCAGGTATACTAACCAAGCTTGCTTGCTTGCTTGCCTGCCTTTTTCTCTATTTCGCACAGTTGTAATCATTTAGCTGTTTTGATCATCATCATCTTTTGGCTTGCCAGCTATTACATTTTATTGCAGTGTAGCAATGCTGTGTAATTCTATGTTTCTAGCAATAATAATTATAATTAATCTTGTTGCTGTTGCTGTAAAGCAATATAATTCCTAGTTACATTTTTACTACTAACTGCTATCCTCCTCCTCCTCCTTCCTACAAATCAACCAAACCACCGTAGTAGTAGTAGCAGAAGCATCAACAAAGAAAAGCACAGTTCTCAAAATCTGATCAGATCATCACGATCACACTACTCAACTAAATGATGGACTGCCAATATAATAATCATAAAAACCTTCTGAGAGAATCAAAAGTGAGAACGCATAATATACAATATACGTGTATGGCTTCTTGTATAAAACTAGTACCTATATACAATATGATGATGCGTCATTGTTGCCTTTATATCATTTTTACGATTGTTTGCTTGCACATTTTTGCTTTTTATGGACAGGACATAGATGAATGCACGTTTTCTAATGATGCAAACAAGATTGAGAAATTGATAAGATAGTTTTTACGAATGCACCAGTTTCGTTTGATGGCAGAAAAAACAAGTGTGCATATGCCGTATAATGTGGTAGTAGTAGAAGATGATTTCAATCTTTATAATGGCCAATGCTAAAATGTCCATTTTATAAAAAAGGTGGCGTAACCACCACCACTGCCTTGTCTGCTACATCGTTTTGCATATTATGGCTTCTTGCTTTGGTATAGGTATGTACACGCTCTGTGTCGATGTCAAAAGATAATGACAGCTTCTTTCCGTCTTTCATTTCAACTTACACTAAACTGCGCTGGGGCAAATGTGGTAGTAATGGGTGCTATTTAAGAAGCATTAATGTTGTATGGATGCGCTGACCATTATCATTATAATTGCATACTACCCCAGCTTTCGTATATTTATTAGGTTGAGGGATGTTAGTAGATGCTATATTGCTGCTGCTGACTGAGGTATTGAACTGTTGTTTTTCTAATTAGTAGGCTGCATACAGAATTTTTTACGACAAAAAGCCCTGCAGGGCTCAAAAACCAAGCATCATCAATTCCATCATTGCTGCCAGCCCGTATATAGCTATTAAGGTAGCAGTGAGTGAACCAACGCAGCAGACTCTACTACCACCACCACCACACACACTATCATTAACATTTTGCCATTATTATCGTAAATATTTTTTATTCCATATTCCCAGTTTTGCTTCTGATCCTCAGTCATTAGATTATTCATGGCTATTAAAATTACTGTTTTCTTCTGCTAATATGCACTGGTGAATTAGATGATTACAATGCAGTATGGGTTTGCCAAAGCTTCCCAACATCCCTGACATTTTAAATGTAATTTTAAAACAATAAACGTAGTCAGCAGCTTTTTTTCTGCCTGTTGTTTGCCAGCCAGCATTGCCAAAAGCATTTTTTACTTTGAAGAGGAATGCAAAATTACTCTGCGAGTGAAAATATATATTGAATTTTAACTGACTGTTTTGATAATGTGGAGAATTTGTTAAAAGGTTAACATGAAGAAGAGGGAGTAGCAGGAGCAGAAACAACAATCGATTTTTTATTATAACACTGCAAATGTAAACCTGATTTGGAAAAATGGTTCATTTGGTTAAATGATGACAGTGTAGTTGCTAGTCATAATAATAAACGATCAAGCAAAAATCATCCTAAATGGCTATGATGGTCATCTGAGACTAAACTTCATAAATTCGTGGTAAATATAAAGAGACAACAGAAAACACTGAAAGAGTTTTAAAAAGTACATTTACAATATCATAATTGCAACTTACAACACATTGAGTTTGCAAAAAAATCTTTTGTTTGAGTCGGTGATGGTAGTAGTGGTGATGAATGATGGAGGAGGATGATGGGCGAATGTCGAACAAAATTTAGACAGGGACAGGGAAGTACAGACAAAAACGATTGTCTTTTATTGATGGTAATATACAACAAGACGACGATCATGATGGGACTGATGATGACTGAGATCGTTTGCAAAAAAATAATGTGAGACAATGCTGACCTTAAAAACGTCAACAGCTTCAATTTATAAAAGTGAATAGAGATCAGCTGCAGATAAGCAAGATGTGTTTTTTTGCATTTTCGACATTACGGTGAGTAATGATCTGACATTGTGATAACATAGTTTCTGCAGCACGTCTTTTGTATCTTTTCTTTTTCTGGCATGCTGACAAGTGTAGACATTGAAGAGCAAAATGCTTTCTACCTCATCTAAAAACATTAGTGTTTTCATAAGCATATGAACTATGAATGCAAGATGACAAAAAGACAAATTTAAGATTATAAAATCAAAACCGGCCTTTGTAAAGCAGAAAATTTGCAAATTAGTATTTAGCTTTTCAAATTTATGCATCGCACTTTGAAAGCAAATTGTGATTAACAATACAGCATAAAAATAGTAATAGCGCTTAAGAAAATTACTGTCAGTGTGAATTTCAAGGACAATCTTTGATCTGGTTCAGCCTTGTAAAAATACGTAGTGTATACCTATGTGATGATGATGATAATTTAGCAGTGAATAGGGCAGTGGTTTTGTAAGTGCCGGTTGTGATTTGTTTCGTTTCATCATTTCAGACATAATTTGTCTGAAAACACAACCCATACATAACATGATTGCAAATTTATGTTTTAAGTAAAAAGAAAATATTTTTTTTCAAAAATGCATTCCAATGCTTTTTGGCATGAATACTTTTCACTCTTTTATTTACAACTTATATAAAAGCAACAAATTATTATCTTATCCACTCATGTGACATCATTCATTTCCCATTAGTTGTACCCATCCTCAGAGTAGATTGAGAAAAGCCACACATTTCCTAATTTATATTTAGGCATGATGAAACGATCTTGATTTCTTGTGTGATTTATGGTCCTACTTTGCATTGAATAAACCACCACGCATGCATAAAAAATGATAATTACTGATTGTGCACATAATGTTACATTAACAAATGATGAAATTTCAAAGTCCATCACGAACACAAGAAACGATCCATCAAACATAATTCTTATCGCACTTATCTTTAAAAAATGAATTTTGTCTTTAAAACGCACACATAATAATATGAAACTTTTAGGCTAAAAGTATGTAATAAGTTTGCACTCTTCCGATAATCTCTGCCTCTCCCTCTCATCTCATCTCATCATCCTCATCATTATCACGGCGATTTTCATCGTAAACATGAAATTTCACTCATCTGTGCACTCACCTATTTCTCCGATTCTCCACAGTTCCATTCATTTTCTTCAATTTAATTATACCACTTTAATATGCTGTTTTAAAGAGCAATTAAAATATTATTTATGGCTTATTTATTACTTAATCAGGAGGGTCTAATGTGACGGAAAAGGTCACGGTTGACTTCTTCTGGTCACGTATGTATATTCAATTACTGTTGATCGGGCCACCACCACAACCACAACCATCCTCGCACTTACTTTATTACATTATTGCACATACCTACATACACACAAGCAACGTTATGAATAACGTTTGAAAAGAAGCAAAACGAGTAATTAGAACATAAAGTGCTGGAAAAATAAATTTGTACAACGTTAGTGATAACAGATCAATCAAAGTACATAAATAACATTTTATTATCTGCCATCTGCGACGCTAACCAAACAACTGTACGTATGTGCTGTATGTGCTTTTGGTGATAAATTTAATTATAGTATTGAATATATTTTCTTCTTAAAAGGGGTTAACGTCGAGATGACCTGTGAAAAGGGGATCATCATCATTTACAAATTAATTTCATCTTGCTTTATTTATTATTTATGTAGCATCAATAAACTGTTCAGATCACCACACACACACCACACACATACCAGACCATCATCACTGAAATCCTAGTGAGTACTTCTGACGAAACATTTTTTTGCTGTTATCAAAGATCAGAGAGTAGTCATAATATTCACTTTTAATGAAGCTGACATCTTATCATATCAGTCTGAAAGCGTATGACATTTTTTGGAAGATATAAACCAAATTGCCTTCTTCCTTTGATAGCCTTGCGTCTTTTTTTATGAAAAAAACATTTTGTAAGTAAACTTACCTAATAGCTTGCGTGAATTGTTTCATGTAATGCCACTTGTATTTTTAAAATAAAAAAAATGCAAAGATATAGATGAAAGCCCATTCATTGGTTTTTTTCTATCTCTATTATTAAGAAAAGGTTATTTTTCACCTTATCAATCATTTTTATATGACGGCCAGGTTAGCACAAAGGTCAGCAGCTTTGTCAAGTAAAAATGAAACGTTTAGTTTGAAGTTGGTGATCCAAAGCTTAATTAAATTAATGAGAATCACACAGCATTGCTTGTAACAATTCGACTTAATGCGTAAAAAGAGCAGTATTAAATTAGTGTAATCAAATCAGTAGTTCAGTGGGTGAAGTAAAAAACATTTTATAGCAAAATAATAATGTTATTTTTATTTATTTTAATAATTTGTATCAAGGCTTAAAAATATTTGTATTGAATAACTAGTCAAACAAAACTGTGTCAATAATAATTTTACCGATGCCATGTCATTAAAGTCAGCAAGGGTAAGCATCAAATTTAAATGCAAATAGCAGAAATCTTATATAAACCGGAAAATAAAAAAAGACACTGCGAACACAACTAGTTAAAGTCGATTTCGGTAAATGAGGTGTGCAGTAGGAAAATTAGCACAGTTTACAATAAGTTTATGACTTTGTATTAATGCGTAAAAAGAGCAGTATTAAATTAGTGTAATCAAATCAGTAGTTCAGTGGGTGAAGTAGGCTTAAAAATATTTGTATTGAATAACTAGTCGAAACTGTGTCAATAATAATTTCACCGATGCCACGTCATTAAAGCCAGCAAGGGTAAGTATCAAATTTAAATGCAAATAGCAGAAATCTTAAATAAACCGGAAAAAAAGACACTGCGAACACAACTAGTTAAAGTCGATTTCGGTAAATGAGGTGTGCAGTAGGAAAATTAGCACAGTTTACAATAAGTTTATGACTTTGTTTATAAAGTTCATTTTTTTGTCTGCTTACTTTTGAATAGGTAGAAAAAAAGTTATTATCAAATCAAGCATTGAGTAGAAGGATGAAGCAATAAAACAACATGACAGTTCCAATTCCAATTTTAATAAAATGACATCATACATGTAATTGCTATAAATAGTCGGAACAACAACTATTAGATAAAGGCGCAGCTGTATAGAATAGCATAGGTAATTAAAAACCTTATGTCATGTCTGTATGTTTTGTTGTCTACCTTATTATTATTAGTACTTTTCTTTCACTCACAGTTTTTTATTCCTGTTGCAATAAACAAAGCAATAAAAGTTCATTACAACTCAAATGCAATGATAATGGGAAACTGATAATCGCAAATACACCTACTCCATCACTGAGAAAACTTAAAGTTTTCTTCATTTCCTTTATTTATAGTTTTTTGTTAAAACACAAGAAAAGCGTTCACCCGCAGGCTTCATTTCCTGCAAATCAATTCTAACTCGGATCTGGAATGCAGAATGTTTTGTCATTGCCATTGTTAGTAAAATAATCAGCGGCAAGTCCTTCCTCTTTGTCTTTACAACTCATTATCAAAGCTGTAAAGAGAGCGCATAAGAATTAAGCAGAGCATTAATTCTCAATCTGAGAAAAATGATGAGAAAACTTGTCATTTGTGATTCACATTTAGCTTTATTACAATGCCACCAGCTGTCATGTTGTATAAGTTAGGTAGTTTCTTGCACTTTTTCTTTATCAAAATAATGTGACCGTGTACAATCTCCAATGAATAAAATTATTATTATGTTATACCATAATATAATTTGTAACAGTTGCCCTTTACCCCTGACCCCACTGTATTTACAATTTTTTGTCATGTTGCTTTGAGCTACGTCAGAAATGGTTTTCATGAAGAATTCAACTACCTATCCATATGCACCACTCTCCCCGAGATTCTTTTTTAAAATATGATTCTTAATAGAGTTAATAATATCCTATTGTTGTACTAACTGTTTTCTTTTCTTGTTGCTGTATGTATGCACACATCATTATTTTGTTAGCACAGTTGATAATCATGATTATACGGTTGTCGGGTTATTCATTCCATTTTTACACACTTTATTTTCTCTCTTCGTGTAAAACCTATTCCATCAACATGACCATCGTCATCATCATCATTTTCCCCTCATCCCTTCTTTCCTTTCTTGGATGCACTTTTTTATGTTGGTTTGCACACCTCCAGCAGCAACAGCAGCAGCAGCAATAAAAAAGAATCCGGTTCCGCACTCCGGGAGTCCATCTACAAGGAATCTTCTACTTGTATCACTAAAAGAAGAACAGCCTAAAGAATATAACCAGAAGAAGAACAGCGACACCACAATAAACACTAAAAGCAACAACAGCTTTCGCATTCACTCTTTTTTCTTCAAAATGTTCTCAGTTTTGTTGTTGTTGTTACTGTGATCCTTATAGAACAGTCTATATTACAGTTTTTTTTGTTGAATGATGGTCATCTCACGATGATGAAGACAACTTCAAAGCAAAGTTGATCACAGTAGGGTAATATGAACTGCCAGGAGAAAAACTGAAAATGAGTTAAGTGAGTTGTTTAAAGAAGAAAAAAAGGTGACTGTTTTGATAAATGTAAAGTGTGGAGAAGAGTTAATGAAGAAGTTTACAAGTTTGGTGGTGGTGGTGGTGTTGTACGCTTCTTTTCTTCCACATTTAAAACACTCACAGTGAGTGAGTCAGTACCACCACTGCTCATCCAAATATGTAGCCAACAGCATAATATATCCACAAAACCACAGGACACCTTTTTCCATTTTTGATCCGGCAGGTAAAATCCACATAATTAAGTGGTCGAATGGTACTTCACAAGAGAGAAAGATAGAGATTTTTTTCTGACACATAGCATTAGCATCCATTATTTAAAAAGAGTAAATATTATCATCAACAACATGACGCCTAGAAATTCCACTGCCTTCTCATTTACATCACATCTCGCAGGAAAGTGGAAAATGCTAAATTAACATGAAATAATGTGATGTTTTTGAGAAAATAAATACAAGGAAATTATTATATGAAATATTAACCAGTTTACTTTTGATGTACACGTACACACTATAGCATCAGACAGACATTTTCTACGTTGATAAAAGACGTGTGAAAGCTAATGTAATTTAAACTCATCACGTGTCTCGTAATAGCCGTGTCGGCCTCCTGGTAACTTTTCCTTATTACTATTTGATTAGGTGATGTGAGAAATGATAAACGAATCAATAAATATGAACTTTCCGCGTAACTTTTTCTCTAGCATTCCCTTAAATTTAGTAAATACCAATGCAGTGCAATGTTTTTAGATAAACGCACAAGATAACATGATGAATTAGCTTCAACATAAATTTGAAGTATTTTTATCCAAAAACACGAGCAAAAATATAATGCCGTAATTAGTTTGGCAAAAGTTTTTAGTATTTCTATATTTAATTTTTTTAATAGCCGTAAGAAATTTTGAAAAGTTATGTAACACTTGCTCACCTATCTACTTCAACTACGACAAAAATTTTATTCAGACAATCACTAGAGAAAACAGTTATACAAATCTCCCTACTATTTTAAGGAACGTTCAATTCAATAAAAGCAAAAGTATTTTAACCCCGCATCAAGAGTGAGAAAAACATTCTTTTTCGGGATGAAAAAACACAGGGGCTCATATTCATGCAGTGTTTCGACCTTTCGAAAGCTAAAGACTAAAGAAATCGAGTGTTAGAAGAATGTGAAGCGTACTTAAGTTTTTTTTGTCGAAGAAAAGACAATTGAAAATATCTGTAAAAAAGAGATCTCGTATCTTATATATTGTATTTTCTAGCATGCTCATGCTTATCAGTCATTTATTGAATGATGCATCATGGTGTCCACAATCGATCATATAATCAAGAAGTGGGATCAACAGTAAAATACAAAAATACAAAATATTTCAAAAAGAAACTGTGTGCGCACATTACCAAAACTGTATGTCCGATCTTACACAAGAAAAACTTAGCAGTAGACTAAGGTAAATGACATACATCACATGATTTTAAAACAATATGCTAGTGAATACTACAATGTCATGATTATTATAATACCTATAGTAAATAATGATGATGTGTGTCTGATTCTTTTATAAGTTTAAATAAAATCTGTAAGCAAAAATATTCCGTTGCAGCAAGCTTACCTATTACATTTTCAAAGTAATATAAACTGGGACGCTGTTGATTATGATGATGGTGGTTACGCAAGGAAGAGCATAATTTAAGTGAATTTCAAAAAGTGCTTAATTTTATCACTAGAATAGAATTTCTTCATTTAGAGTTCTGTTTTATTCATCGATAAGGTTTGGGTGCATTATTAATTTTTTCTGTTTTATCATTAATGATTACAACGAAAACGGTAGACAAAGCATCGAGAAGTTATCATAAAATGTTCGGTATCAGCGTCTCTAAGGACATTTACTTTTATAGTACTTATGTGAGTAACTGTAACATTTTTGCTTTATCTGTCAAAAATGTTTCACTGAAAGAAAAATAATCTATTATTATTACTTGATTGACTTTTCTCCAGTTTTGTTTCTCATAAAATCATATCCAATTTACCTAGTCGGCAGCAGACAGATATCTTTTTCAAGCCAATTTGCAGACATGGCTGATGTAGTAATAGCTGAGGCTGAAATGCCTGTTTTGCATCCTGAACAAAGATCCCCTGACATTACTGATTTTCGTCCTCAAGTTCGCCCACAGTACAGAATTTCAGAGGTTCATAAACTAATACAAAATTGTACCAAAATACCCAACTCAAATACTGTATATTACCATAACTGTGTAGCATTATAGTGTCTAAATATCTTAATCTTGAATACTCATCAAGGCCCACTGTGAAAGAGCTGTGTTCATTTGGGAACTTCACGATGCAACATTTCCAGTGTCTTCCATTCCACCCAAGCTGATAATCAATCCAGAGGATCCCGATCGAGACTCCAGTACATCCATTCTGGAACTAACTGAAAAAGTCCCTTCTGGACGTTTTATAAGAGGTCAGGAAATTGACAAGCCGGTAGAGTGGCAACTTTATTTACAGAAAAGCGCACACACTAATGCTGCCGAAATAGAGTTACAACTAGCTCTCAAATGTGAAAAGATTTATATCCAACCACATGCTCATGTTCTAGCAAAAGTGTCTTGTGAAATCGTTAATAAAGAGGGTGCGGCTTTATGGAGTAGTGGTGACGTGTGTAAGAAGAAATAGAAGGATAATCATATTTGAATCGAAGCAAAATTATTTTAAATAATTTATTAGTCATTTCACAATAGATGACAACGAGGTCAAACCCTTCGTACAAGGAACATTGCACACAATTTCTCTGGGAAGAAAGGCAGAGCTACAGAATAATCGTGCACATCTCATTAACAACGGCATTCTTCGTTTCCGATTGAAATTAAATATTTACAAGGAAATGACTCCGGCTGGTGGTCAAGGGAGAAACAACAGTGTAAATGAGGACCCACCAGCTAAGCGACGACGTCTGGAAACTGGAATGTCCTCTGGACTGAGTGGCTTGTTATGCTCACTTGAAAGCTATTGGAAAAATAAGCAGCAAACTGGGGACATTACCATCAAGTGTGCAGGTCAGGATATTAAAGCTCATCGGTTTATACTGTCAGGTAGATTAAATTAAAAGCTGCTGTTGTTGGAAAGAAATAATTTTTGCAAAAACAAAATAATTAAATTTTTGTATAGAAAGCTTTTTATAATAATCACGTATGCAGGTCAAAGTGAAGTGTTTATGGAAATGCTAGATGGCAAAATGGACACAATTGAAAAGTCAAGCGGTATTATCAATGTGGATGATATAAGTCCTGAAACTATTGCTGCTCTGCTGGAATTTCTTTATTTGGATGATACGAGTCGTTTTGATTGGGCCAATGTTGATCAAATTTGCAACTTAATTTATGCAGCAGACAAGTACTTGATTGCACCATTGATGACAAAATGCTTCCAGAATTTGATTTCGATTATGAATTTGGATAATTTTGCCAAAATCGCTGAAGTTGCATTTAAGTATAATAGCGGAAAGCAGTTCAAAGATGAAGTTCGACACTTTTATGAAAGGTACTACTACCAATATACATGTATGCAAACATACATAATATACGAACAGTGCATCATCAATTAACCATTGCTTTTCCAACAAATTTTCCATTTGTGAATCCATTGTGTTTATTTACAGCAATCAAATTACCCTGAATGATGTAAAAAGTTTCCGTAAATTTGCCCACGAAAATTTCTACTATTTCCATAAGCTTTTCTTTCATATGTCATAAATTGTTCGAGTAGCTTAAATTTTATTCTAAAAATTATTCTCAAAGGTACTCTTAATTAAGTATTTACCACTGTAACCATTCAAATGTGCTGGCTTTATCCAATATAAAATAAAATATTATTGTTCCTTTAAAAATCATTGTGAATTGTAAAGCACGCTTCAATTTACTTTTACATTACTACAAGTCTTCGTTTTATATAACATAATATGTTGCATAAATATGAACTACCAAGTTGGTGGCACCAACTTTACTCACGAGTCAGACTTGTCAGCTCAGCTCAGAGTATGTTTTTTAAATAAAACTTTTCATTGCTAACTGCCATTTTAATTATTCATACAGCTGTAATTAGATCGGAACATGTGCCTAATAAAAAG
>JAHZMT010004218.1:0-16351 GCA_027743785.1 Sinhomidia bicolor
CGTGTCCGTATACCGTGATTCACAAAATACTGTTTGTTTGCATGCAAATAATAACGCTAAATTGTCACCCTTCATCATTCATTCTTTCATGGCGCATATTATGCATGCGTCAAAGATCAAAAACCTTGATAGTCTTTTCAGGATGACAAGTTATAGCTTCATTTCTATTTCGAATTGCATTATAAAATGCCATTCGAAATCATATACTTAGGTTAGTTGTTATAATATGCGCAATTTTCATATACTTATACATCAAATCAAAGTAGGTCTAGGAACAAATTATTGTATGCATAGGTAGATATCATTAGGAACATTTATACAGGTGACTGTATGCTAAGTCGAATTTAGATAAATTGCTTTTTGTTCAGCGCTATTTCTATGGTCAAAACTCCTGTTATTGTTTTTGCCTTTATTATTTTAGAAAGGGTTTTTCATTATTATTGTTCAATACTACCAAATCAATAATATTAATGTAATTATTACATTGCATCATTTTTATTTACCCAACCTATGAATCTGTGCAATTACTGCAATTCAAAAGTACGATTAGAATCAGTAGATTAATATTTGAGATTGAAAGTCATATTAAGAAAAACTTATATGGACGATTTAACTACTGACACTGGTGTTGTTGAATCTGCAACTCTTTCTAATTTATGCGCTGTGTGTGGGAATACAAGTGCGGTATATTGTCCGCGATGTCGGCTAATCGGTTACTGCTCGCATGATCATCGTTTGCAACATTGGGATGCTCATGACAAAGACTGCGTCGTTGTCCACCCAGTAAAAATAAAAAAGGTTGGGATTAACAAACAGCGAGCTCTAATTGCACGGAACGATTTTAAATCTGGATCGATCATATTCTTTGATACGCCGATCATCCGTGGCCCCGATGATAACCTTTTAAGTCCTGATGCTGTGCGCTATTGCTTTCTAACAAGTTCAAAGCAAAGATCAACATGTGTTACATGTTGTTCACTTGTTTTGGATGGAAGATTATGCTCAAAATGTCAATTCCCTGTTTGCAGTCAAAAGTGTTCGCAGGCAAGTTAAGAAAAACAACAGGTCAAGTCAAAATGTCATAATGTCTTGTTCCTGTTTTTTAAATTCATAATTAATTATGTAAGCATTTCTAAATATGCAGTTGAAAATAATTATTTGTAGGATCCTATTCATTCTCTTATGGAATGCGTAATTTTTCACGGAAAACCAGAAACAGAATTCAATGTTGTAAAGCCAGCTCGTTTTATTCTCATTCTGCGCTGTCTGCTTACAAAAGAAACGGATCAGAAAACATGGAATAAAATATTATCTTTGGAAACTAATCCCATGTCGAAACAATTAGAAAAACTGATAGAGGAAGGAAATCCCATCACAGATATCCAGCTGAAGAAGCAGCATACTATTGAAAAGGATGTTATATCCGATGTTATGAATCAACTGCGACACTTCCAGCTTCAGAAACGATTTTCTAGAAATTTGGTAACAAGAGTTGTTAACATACTCAACTGGAATGCATTACCAACTGAACTTGGGATGCAAAAGTATAAAATCTTGCAAACCATTATAATAAGATTATAATGACTTTAAGGACAGATGTATACAGTACATATATTTGTGCATCATTGTGTTTTGCGTTGTTCAATTAGAGAAAGCATGCTACTATATCCCAGGATCACAGTTGCTCAACATAGCTGCACACCAAATGGATTATGGTTTATGAAATCAACTTACCAACTGATTTGCCATGCCCGTGTAGATGTTGAGGTCGATAAACCTCTGTCTATTAGCAGAGTTTCTGATGACATACTCTTATTGAGTACCAAAACAAGACAACAACATCTTCGTAATATTGGTATTTATTGTACGTGTGAAAGGTGCCAGTCTTCCACAGAATTGGGTTCGAGTTTCTCTACGATAAAATGCATTTGCTTTGAATTTTTCGACCCTGTGAAAGGATGCGGAAACGGCAACTTGGAGCCAGAAAACCCTTGCGATCCCGACACGTTTTGGAAATGTCATTCGTGTCATTGTACAAGATCGGGAAAATTGGTTCAAAATTATATAACTCGAATACAGCTGGAATTAGATGAAGCTAAGCAGTTTGTATGCAGACTAAAGAACAAGGAAGTCAATTATTTCAAAGCGAAGAATCTCTCGGATTTATTAGGACTGAAAAAGTTTATCTCATTGATTAAACATCACGAGGAAAGAACTCTACATAAAAACCATGCTCTACTTTTCCACGCTAAATGCTATGTCATTCAACAACTGTCCAAAGGAGTAGCAGAAGTTTTTCGTTTAAATGTTTCAATTGGCCCCAAAATCAAAGAGTTGCTTGTTGATGCCGCTTCATTAGTTATTAAATTTTGCGATGAATGTTTAGCTGTAATTTCTATCATTCTTCCTGGAATCTCTTTACGTTTTGGTACACTTGAAGAAATCAAGAAGCTATGCAGTACAAAATTAATATAGTAAATGACGGGTTCAAGATGAAATCTATTTTTTTTGTTTTTCCAACAACTAGGCGAGATAATTTATTACAAGCAGTTTTGTCTTGGAGTTCTACTACCAAATGAATTCCGTTTTCAAAAGGAATGGCAAAGATCTAATCTGTTGGTCTTCCGTAGAAAGTTTGAAGATGCAAAGCAACTCCGAGAGAAAGCTCGTTCTGTGCTGTCATTTTACAAGGACGTTACCGAAGTAGCGAAAATGCTGGAATTTATGACTTTGGACGAACAACTATACTCAACAATGCAAAAGAATCTGAGTAAGCATTTTCCAGCTTCACCATCAGCAATCACATCATCAAACGCCAAGTCATCGTCGCCAAAAGTTACTTACGGAGAAGTTAGCTACGTAGCATTTGACACTCTCTAGTGCAAATGTAGTGTATTTCTTTGAATTATTGTACATACAGTAGCCATTCAAAAGGAAAACAAAACGCCAAAACATTTTGCTAATAATGCTCATTTATATTGCTAATTATACTGTATAAATAAATCGAGAAAATCGAGGATGATGTCAACTAAATGTCATAATATTCTGGAAAAATAAATAATTGTAATAAGAAATGAAAATTGGGAATTATCAAAATAAACTAAAAATAACTTTCACTTTTCACCGCTGCGCTGTAAGAAAGCATAGATAACCATATAATGTACCTAACTTAAGTTGGACAGACATTGATAATAGTTGGACTGTACAGTTTATGTAAGTTGAGGACCTGTGGATGAGATCAACATACAACGCACATGACGCCAGCGCTTGTAAAAATACCATGTAAATAGACCTCCGTCTAAACTTTCGTCAAACTTTAAACTTGTACTTTGCATAAAATTGAATGGTTTTTGCAAAACCCAATATATAAAGCAATTAATGCACGGTTAACCTAAACTTCTAGAATAATACGAAATTATGTTTGTTTTCTTACTTCGGTGTTGTGTCGTCGGCTGGTCGTTTTTATGAATCTTTTCACAGATTTGCATGAAAAGTTGTGCTTTTGTACATTGCACGTTCACTGAAATATTATGTTGAAGTAATTTACATCAGAATTGAAAATGTCATAATTTCACGACCAATACATTTCTCGATGTTAATATTGGATCAAATTTGCTGACAATAAATTTGTGACATTTTACGAAAGGAGCGCAGAGCGCAGTGGAGACAGTCACACCTTATTTGATTAGTTACAACAACGGACCGACTGCAATTTTTGTAATTTTCAAAGCAGCAGTAGCAGCACAAGCACAGCAGTTTAAAAAAGTGTTTTATTGTTACATTTTTTCTCGTTATCATTAAATTCTTAGATAATATTGTTTCTGCATAAAATTTCTTTTAGTTTTTGGTTTAAACGCAAACTACTAAGAATCTGTTTCAAAGTAAACTTTGTTCTTGTTTTAAGTTTGTTTCTTTTTTACTTTGTTGTTGTACCGTAAGCTTGTCAGGAAAAGACTTCCTTAACTATTCGAAATGTAAGTATGAAGTATGCAAGTCCAATCAATTATTGAACGGTTTTGTGACCTTATGCTTTCTGGGTGTGTGTGCCGAATTGGGAAAATTTACATTTGTGCGTGTAGTTGAATCGTTATAAAGTTATATGGACAGGAAGATGCAGTTTGTAAATGTATAATCAATTAATTAATTTAGTATTTTATTTTCTAACCGTATTTTTTATTTAAATCTAATTTTTATAGGCTGACCGACAGATTAAGTGGTGCTGGGCGTGGTCACCGGAATCAATTCGTTCAGTATGCAACTTATCGTAATTTGTCTGCTGCTGATGTTTACGATACCTGGGACTATCCTATTACTTCAGGCAATCGAACATTTTTTTACCACCCAAGCGATCCATTGTATATGGGGGATACATATCAGCTACCACCAATAACACGAAGTCCATATGTACACCCGCCTCCTATTAGGTACGTTTCTACTACTACTGACCCTCGTGGCAAGGAGCGATATTATTCTTCCCACAGCTCACCCTCGAGCGGCTCTTCGCCGATTTCAGTTGATAATGAAACAACTGGATAGAACATTTGATTTTGTTGTAAAAGTTATTTTAATACATGTGTAATTATTTGCTAATTAAATTTTGCTTTTAGGCAAGGGATGTTAAATAGGATCTATCCGAATGAGGATTCTACAGGACGAAGGGTTAACTTGGAGCAGTATGATTTTAATTTACAAATTACGAAACTATATTACTTTACACGTATGTGATTTGTTAATTATAGAATATTTGAAAGGCTTTAATTTTTAAATTTCAGGAATAATGAAGATGATGCAGAACTTTCTGATGAATCTGACGTTTATGATACCAGTAATTTGTACGAAGCTCTCAATTCTCTAAGGTATACGAAACAATTTGAAATTATTACTATTTCCAAAAACACATTTGAGAAAATTTTAGTAACATGTAATATTATATTTTATTGCTTTTTGTTTGTAGAGAACTGAAGGCTACAACCACAACTGACAAACTTACTAATAAAGAAAAAGAAACCAACAATAACGCTAAAGAGGGAGAGGAAAAGAGTCAAAGTGAAAAGAAAACGTCTTCTGTGCCAAAAATGACAAATGAAGATATCCCTCCTACCTTTCGTTGGGTTGAGATAGAAATTGTTTAAGAATTTGTGCTGCGGTTGAGACTGTTGTTACTAAATTTGAGTTTGTGTTAGAAATCCATTGTACTAACTTATTGTAATCCAGAGATTAAATTGTAAAGTTTAGAAAGCAGTCAAAAAGTTAATGAGACGACAAAAGAGTTATGCTAAAAGTGTAAAATGAATTCGTGGTAAAAAATACAGATATTCTCTTTTTAATCTTCAGTGCGGTGTCTTTAATTAATTCGTTTACATTTTGTCGTAAAAACTTAATAATATTGATAGTTCCCTGAAAAACTTGCATTACAAAATGTCAATCCTTTCTTTTAAAACACGGTAACATAATTAAAACTTTTCACCTGAGTGAGTACTGTATATCAGCATTATAAAATAAAGTAAATAGTCGCAATTTTTTGTACAACTTTCTGCACAACTATATAAGTATATTCACTAACAGTAGTAAAATCTACATAAAATTTTCTAACCTGATTTCTAAACTATTTAAATACTGAAAGTAGATAATATTTACACCTACTTACAAGTTACATTACAACCATTTCAGAATAAAATACAAAAACTTTGGTCCGTAAACAATGCGATGCAATTTTTTAAAAATCAAGTCTACTTTGATATGATAGTATGGAGGGAGTAATTTGTGTTTGAGTGTTTCTGTAAATTACAACTCTAAAGTTGCTAAGTTCACTCATCCATTGATACCTTTTCATTGTACGACGATGTGGATGACGCAGAAGTGGACGTAAAACTCCCAGAGCTGCTGGTAGAAGACGAAGTTCCTGAGTTTTCACTCCTGTAAAAAGTTAAATATTATTATATTTTTCGAGAAAGTAGGTTTGTCGCGTAACATGTTGGTACGTGCTACATTGATACAATAGGAATTTCATATACTTACATGTTGGTTGAAGTGTTGACACTGGATTGGGGATTACTACTGCTATGTATAGATGAATGAACCTCCACCTTCAACTTGGCGGATACTTTTGTGGTGGTAGAATTAGCATCTCTATCGAACGTTTCAACCACCACTTGAGGTTGCACCACAATTTCGGCACTCCTAGAAACATTGAAAAGTCAACGTTAGCTTTTGAAAACACGTAACCATAAACTTGAAATCTAAAAAGTACGTTAGCTGTGTAAAATATACCTTCGAGTGGCACAAGAAGTTGGTTCTTCGGTAATTGTGGACAGGCTATGTTCACTTGGTGCTCTATTATGCCCTCCACGGTTTGACCCGTAATGATTGCTTCTCGAGTTTGATCCCCTAAAACTGTAGGGAGGAGGTGGGTAGTTACCACGAGAAGAGCTTTTACCACCGGATCTATTACTACCACTATTCCTTCCACTTGATCTCGAGTTGCTACCTCTTTTAGGGACTGGTGAAGGAGTTAGCGGTTCAAGATACGCAGGATCTTCATGGGATAAACCCACAAGCCAAGACTGGGGCTTCAAACACGCGAGTAATACTGGGACGAGTACAAGTATATTTAAAAGAGAAAAAAGGGAAGATAGGGCAACCAGAAGGGTAAAGTGTGTAAAGATGAAAGTAAATTCAGGCGAATACAATATTAAAGCTGTGAGCGTAATTAATATCAGACTTTGTACACAAGGTGGTCCCACTAGTGTAAAAGAGACCGATCGACGAACCGACATTGTTCCCGGGATGCAGCAAAAAGCCTAAATGATTTTTTAAATAAGAAAAGTTATTTTAAATTAACAGACTTGCACGGGATTTAAGAAAAATGTTAATTCTTAATAAAATGTCAACTGAATTTGGTAAATAAATTATTTACACTTACCACAACAATTTGTACAGTGGGAAACACGACCAGACTGACACCCAACAAAGCAATTTCCACCGGTAAAGCGTTGAGACCAACGCCAAGCCAGCCGATCGCACCAGCTATTTGCATTAGTGTTACGACTGCTACAGTTATGACGACGCCAACAGGGCGCATTGAAAATCCCAAGGAGAAGAATAGGATCAAAGATACAGCACCTGCTGCCAAACCAAGTACTAATGCAGTATCAGTTGGTAACGTCAAATACTGATCATAAAATCTGAATGGAATGCCCCAAGGAAAAACTGGCAAACCCCTGGCTTCAAATTTTCCACAGATTGCTCTAATTTCTTTTACGAAAGCAAGTATCTGTGATTCTGTGCAGAAAAAATACAAGTAGAAAAAGTTTTAAAATGCAAACTTTATAACTTTACCACTACACATGTACAATATGATAAAAAGAAAAATACCTTGATCTTCTTCTTGTGATCCATCCTCTTTCGATGTTCGCAACAAGTACGAAATTTCAGCATACTTTATTGGGGCTGATTTAGGAATTCTTAAATCTTTGTCCTCTGGACTATGCACCCAGTTTCTGGGCTCTGGCTTGAGGTTAGAGGCAGTGGAGCCGTACGCAAGTGGGTCATTCCATGCCCACGCGGTTAAATAGACATAAAACCCTCTTGGATTAATTACTCCTTCAGAGTCCACTAGCCTATTTGATGGAAGCTACAAAAATAAAAAATTGATATTATATATGTCGGGAAAAATGGTACTGTATATTATAAACGAATTTAATGTTCTATCATTACCAGCGTCATATCCACAGGATAGTCAATATGCCCTGTCTGCACTGCAAGTTTCCAAGCAAGGATACCATCAGCGCTTGCGACATCCTTCCAACCTTCTTTATGGAGATAGCCTAATCTCCATTCCTTATCAAATACCTCTTGGAGCCGACGCAACCAAGATCGAAATACGGACAGCCACATTGGAGGTGCCTCACCATTGTCGTCACGTATTACCCAGGGGAGACCACTCATAGTGTCATGATATTTTATAAGCAATCTGAAACAAAATATCAGAGAGATTAGTTGGTTATGTTTTTACACAAGTTGACTTTATGTTCTTTCTACCATATATTAGTACTTACTTTTGATTGTTTGGATAATCAAAGTTGGCTTTAGTCACAGCTCTAATATGATACACCGGGAAGAGCTTTCCTTGGGCAGTGAGAAACTCCCACTCAGAAGAATGAGATGGCACCACATCTGTTATCGGTAAACCGAGGCGAAGTCTGGTCATTCCAAGTCCAGATACAACAATCCAAATTAAGTAAAGCATTACCGCAATACCCTGCAAATTATTAAAGAATTTTTGAATATGTTAATACATGGCACAAATTACAATTCTACGATTATACATGTAACTTCTTTTTGCTAATCAATAGTGAAATTCACTTACATTAAACCACTTCCAGTTCATCAACCGGATGTATATAGAAGGCCATGGTCCATTGGAGCATTTTTCTACTACATCTTCTTCATCATTTGCCAGCTCCAAGTCAATTTCATCTGGTTTGGTTCTGCTACTAGCTTTTTCGTTGTTGAGTAAATTAGAGAACTGCTTGTCGTTCTTAGCTTTCTCGTTATTTAAGGTAACATTATTATTTTTGAAGGTATTCAGAGGAGTGGATCGTACAGAGCCTGAAGTGTTACTTTTGCTTCCTGAGTTAATTACATTTACGCCGGCATTTTGCGAATTGTAATTACCAGACACTTTCCTCTTCTTTAAAACTAACTGGCAAAATGCTGGGTAAACCACTAGTAATGCTAGTGAACCGACAGCAATAAAAATGGCTCCCTAAGAATAAAAGTATTTTCATTAAATTCAACTCTAAAATAATAATTATAAGAAAAAGGTAGTATTACAAAATGTTGAAAATCAAGCACACCTGCAAAGCCAAAGACCGAACAGCAGGAATTGGGAATAGTGCACCGGCTGCAATAAATAGGAATGAAATCAAAATTCCTAATAGCAGTGAAAATCCATATTTCTTCAGAGTTGTTTTGGCATCTGCTGAAGCGTTAAGTTGAGAGTACAGCAATATATAAAAGACCTGCGACAGCAGCGACATTGCCAAATACGGAAGCACTTGCACTGTAAAGAAATAAAATGGTTAGTAAATTACAATTTTACGCGTAGACGTGAAAAAATATACATACATATTCCGATATTGAATAGATTATATTACCTGATGCAACATTAAACGGAATTTTTAAGAGTGCAGCTACTCCACAGCCGGCTGCTGTTCCAAGAAATGCAATTACAGTGCCACCAAGAATCAAACCTGCACGTACTTTCCAACTGGTAGGCTCCTTGCCTCCATCAAATAACCATCCCACTATTATTGCAACTATTACTACACCTGTTAAAATTGGAAATATCAAATTGATCATTTAATGTTAAATAAAAATTAAAACTAACTAACTTTAAATGTAATAACTGTGTAAGAGGTATGTCGTACAGCACGATATTATTCAACGAACCTGCAACACGGAAACCACCCGAGGTCCAAGAAAACTGTGATGCACTTTCCACAACTGAATCCAATCCTGACGGTGTAAATGAGTAAAAATTGAATTGATGACTTCTCTCTTCGTCTACGGAAAGATGACTGACTTCTTCTGCAAATCTGGTTTGCCAAGCTGTCAAAACTGATTGTGCCTTAGCTTCACTCCATTCCACATGATTAAGGCGCCATGTTTCACGGAAGAAATCATACAACTCTGAAGATGACATTAACTGCACTGTTGACATAAGGCCGCCAGCTCTAAATTAAAATTATTGTTTTTTATGAGAAATTATTGTTGTTCTTTATTATATAAACTGAACGCTACAATAACTTTTTCAAATATTAAACTTTAGTATTGGTGGTATGTTTAATGGCTTTACCTGACAACATGTCCGGATTTATTGTGTACTGGTCCACCAATTATTAAATCAGGAGCCCAGTGCATAAATCTAGGTGCAAAGCCATTACATCCTTGCGCTAGAATAGACGATACATCTGGTGGCGTTTTGGATCCCTTATTTGGTGCAGTAATAGGACAATCGTGATCGCTGGGGTTCAAACAAGGTTTTTCTTGGTAACCAGTTCCTATCCCTGCTCTTTTCATGAACCCTTCCAAAATTTCGAAAACGCCACTATGCGCCTCTCCAGCCTGACCCACTAGTCTTGCCTTCATTAACAATTCTTGTGGATTTAAATTTGTCCATTTCAGACGCCCTCCAAATCCTTGGTCGATAAACTGCACATCAAACGTCGGAATATTCGCCGAGTAACACAAATCTTTCATATTCCATGTACTAAAATATAATTAAACGTTAAAAAAACTAATTAGGTACTCGCCCAGAAAACTATGGTCATCACTAGTCAAGTCAGTCATAAATTTTTTTAGTCATATTGAACGTACACATCATAGAGATCAACTGTTACAGATAAAGCTTTCTGAAGTACTTCCAAATGTTCCAAAAGTGCTTTTGCATTAAGCATGGAAGAATGGTGAGAATCCTCTTTTGGTGTTTGTATTAGCATTTCATTCGTATCTGTCGTCAGTCCAGATACTTTTGACACGTAGTTTAATTCATTGAGGAGACGCCCAGAGTCTGAAAAGAATTTTTTTAGTTATAGTATTTCAGTGTTAAAACTATGCATTTGTATGATGTTCTATGCATAACAATTTGTGTAACGCATTTTTAATTAAATAAAACTAGTTTCATTTTAGACAAATTAATTGACTTCATGGCTTGTAACACAAAAATATGTCTAATGATAAGTGACCATGATACGCAAAAAAAGTTAATTGGAATATTTTTACATTGTTCATTTGATAATTTGCAAGCTCATCCATTTAATCTCAAGATCTCAACACTTACCAGGAGTCCATAAAGATGCAAGTGTAGTATCTAGTCGAATATTTTGAATGCCAACACAAAGAAGGGCAAGCGAGACAGATGCCGACAAAGATAACAAGGCCTCCGCGTCTTACTGCCCATTTTCCTACGTGCCCAAGTCTCCCTTGAAACTCTCCTCGGACCCATAAGGCAACCCTGCTTCCACGGGCTTTCCCCTATAATTGTCACCAATCAATCAAAATTATTATTCTCAATTGTTATCATACATTTTATTTTCAATCGCGACATGTCCATGTGCTATCTACACCGGTGAAAAATGTTGGCTTTGCTACGCTTGTTGTTTGTCTATCTTAAGCTAGATGCTAGATAATAAAATATTTGTAAATTCTCTGAAGAATATACAAATCATCTCGATTTTGCTGTAGAAATCTAAACTAAAATCTTAAGTGATGACTGTATTGCTTTTTTGCATTGTTCCCAAAACGTGTCTAGCTTGATCCATACCCTTAGCCTAAATTGTTTACACATCAATAAAACTGATTCATCACAGTTTATGACGGTCAAAGAGACTTACAAAAAGACATGCTTGTTGATTGATACCCTACCTACTGGAAATAATAAATGGCCACATGTACCGCCAGACATCACCACGAAAAGTCAAAACATTATAATAAACCAAAGCCAATTGATGCCAAGTTTCGATAAAAATTAGGTAAGATGAAATAGTAAAGCTAACGGCAAGAAAGCAGCAAGTTAAGGTCATATCATGGCGATAATTGCATAGTATATATACAGCAGAGAAACAAAGTTTTATGTGCCCTTTTTCAATAGATCATAAATCATAGTACGTCAAAAATATTTCAACCTTTTGCTGTAGAAATTCACCAAGATAAGCATAAACTACAACAGTCTTCCTACTATGCAGAAGAATTATTTGGTTTAGATACTATGTAGTTATTTATCATTATTTTTCAAAATAATTGTAAAGAGAAATGTGCTTTTTTCTTTATAAGATAACATTTTCTTTTTTTTCAACTTCAACTCAAAATAACTTATCTCATTTTTTATCTGCATTCCAAGCCCTTATTTTCATTTAGGATTGATTTAGGCCTGGTTTAAAATGCATTGTATACATACATACAAATATATGTTTAAACTCTGGACATGAAACCATTTTTTAATTGACTTAATTATGCATTTATACATTCTACCTATTACTATAATGTATAATATCATATCATGTTTAGGGTTATAAAGAGGACGAAAATAAAATTCGTACAACAACTGACACACTAGAAGTAAAAGATGTGATGTAAGTTTGTTGCGTCTAAAATTGTGCTTGTAGATGATTTTTAAGGAAACCGGAAACCATGATACACTCATTGTGTTGTGTTGCAATATAGTAAAAAAAATTGTACTAACACTAAAGTGATTTCATTAAACGGTTTTACCACCTTCGCAATATATTTCAGGCCAGTAGGGGCGTCCGCCCAAGCAGGATGTGGTTCCACGCTACGTTGTTTCATTTAGAAAGTCTCGTGACGTATCTGACCTGCCCTATGGTCAGGTCAGTCCACGACTTTCACAACGAATCTCTAAATTTGCCCAAGTACCCACCACCACAACACGTTCTTTTGTCACAAACTAAAAATTCTAATTATGCAATCACGCTTTTTAAAACAGTTCACTGAAATATTATGTATTATATCAACCACCTCCGAAAAAGTCGAACACTCTGGACATTTTAGTGTAAAAAATTTTTCTTTGTCACTGGAAAACCGTGTTTTCATTTCAAACAATATTATACAAACGCTTCCAACTGATAGAATCCCACCAAAACTAACAACAAATTGTCATAATCAAATTGAAATGTGGAGGAAAGAGATACAAACTAAACACCATGGCTGGAGCACGAAAAAATTCTTTTACCCCCAGAGCAGACGTAATTACATTGTTTCTGGTTATTATACCGCACAAAGACTAAAAAATGTTCCTTCTACTTCTTACAAATTTTTTCTTAGGAGTTTACTCGACGCTTCCACCTTACGTGTTCTATTCAGTAAGAAAATAACAGCACGAGCGGTATGAAACGCGTGTTTTTCATACCCAAGTAAGTATCTAGTATGCAAAACAATAGTATTCTTCAGAACTTATACAGCCACCCGCACCCTTGGGGTAATAAAGTGGGACACTTTCATCAAAAAACAAGACAACAGTTTCCAAAGAGTGAGTGAGAAGGAATGGCATTATTTCATAAAGTTCCTTCCTCTCTTAAGAGATCATTTTTATTGCATATCATATAATTATAATTAGGAGTTTACTCGACGCTTCCACCTTACGTGTTCTATTCAGTAAGAAAATAACAGCACGAGCGGTATGAAACGCGTGTTTTTCATACCCAAGTAAGTAGTATGCAAAACAATAGTATTCTTCAGAACTTATACAGCCACCCGCACCCTTGGAGTAATAAAGTGGGACACTTTCATCAAAAAACAAGACACAACAGCTTCCAAAGAGGGAGTGAGAAGGAATGGCATTATTTCATAAAGTTCCTTCCTCTCTTAAGAGATCATTTTTATTGCATATCATATAATTATAGCATGCTCCTCAGCGGCAATAAAGTGTGGCTCATCTAAGGGCTCCTTTTTTTCCTCACAAGTTAACAAACAAATGCAATCATAATAGAATGACCAACCGGAATACTTTTTCTGGTTGCAGTGAGGTCAGTCACGGTTGTTGGACAACGGTTTGGTGGTAGAGAGACGTAAAAATACTGATTCAACAAGAAAAAGGCAAAAAGTAATACTATTGAACTGGTGGTAATAAACGACACTGTTATACTTAAGTCATTAAAGTGAATATTGTTACTATTATTCTTGTTCGTCTTTTTCTCTACTTTTAACACGCAGCGATACTGATACTGCTACCATTATTGTTCTGTTATTACTACCAAAAACAGTCTGTCAACCTTGTGTTGCTGCACGTTATATTCTCTCAAATTTTATATCACATTCTCTCCTACAAATCTCTCCAAATTTCTTCAGGAACCCTTAGCAAAACTATAGCTTTAAATTGTAAACTTTCATTATTTATCCTCCTTCCTTTTTCATTTTACACAAGCCGATTGATTAGACAAGAACTGGGCAATATATAAATATATTTACGAAGTGCACACACACCAAGAGATCTTTACAATTTTCTACAATCTTTGCTGCTGTTGCTGGTGCTGCACCTCATCATCATCATAATAAAATGAACATAAATTTAGTTCACAACAGTTTATTATTGCATAACAAGTAGTAGTAAATAGACAACACTTTAAAACTGTTTATTTGTTTCATCAAAAAATTATTATTGCCACTTCAAAAAATTTACTTGTGTTTTGCCACACTATTATTTTGTACTTTTTCGTTACAGGCATACACAAAAAAGGCACTTTTTTCTTTCGTTTGTTTGCGTTTGGAAGCAAGTCACCGTTTTATTGGAAGACAACAACAACAGGTATGAAGTGAAAACGCAAATATTGAAATATAATAATTATTATTTGACAACAACAGCAACAAGTCAACACGTAAAAAACACACACTTGATATAATGTCTTGTTCTCTCTCAAGTACTTTCTCCTCCGATATGTAAATATCAAATGTGTAAACAAAACAGAGAGAGAAAAAAAACTAATACTGTAAATATTATAAAAGTACACAACAAACACTACTACACATACTACTAGCAGCACACGCAAACATGCACGTTATCTCTCTCTTGTGTGAAGGAGAATGAAGAGGAAAAGAGCAAACACTGAAATTATTGTACGTGTGTGAGATATGTAAACAGAAAATGAATGTCTTTACTTTATAGTCTCCGTTCGTTATTGCTCTAGTGTGAATGTGTTGTGTACTATTCCGTGTACTCACTCGTTCCTTTTTATCAGATCATCATCCCCCTACGCACCACACAGAAAAGATATTATGTGATGCGATGATGTTAAAGTTTGCTACTTATCGACTTCCCCAGAAAAAAAAATGTTGTCGTGTGTGCGTATTTATTGCGTTTAATGTTTGCCTTATCGCGTAGTTATTTCATTGATTAAACTTGCATCGATGTATTTTCTTCCGTGTTTCCTCTATTTTCATTGAAAATTCTAAATTTTGCACGCTTATTTTTGGTATTGATGGGAGAAGAGCGAGAGGAGATGACGGTATGTTCAGTTTAGTGAATATTTTTTTTCATGGAATTATCCAGCTGTGTTGCTGCTACTTTGATGACTTAATCATCATAAATTCTTTTTCATTTTTTATTGTTTCTCGCAAGAAGTTTGTTGGAAAAGAAGGCGAGGAACACAAACAATTGAGTTATTAGGTATTTTATGTAATAATGTTTGCTATAAACTTTTGCTCTTGTGTAAGTGTGTTTATTTTGTTATGTTGTTGAGAGTAGACTCTAGGAGGATTTTTTTTCTTCTGGTATGCAGGCAGGTATTTATATTGTTTTCTTCTCTTCTTCTTCTTCTACTACCGCAGCACGGTGAACACACTTTTTTAAATACGAAACCACCACAGTAATATAAGTAAACGCACAGATATAGACAATAACGAGAAAAAAAGGATTGTTGATGATGAAGAGATTGAAGGAATGGCTATAGTGATGATGATGATGTTTTGTGGTGGCTGCTGCTGTAGCTAGTGCTGCTGCTGTTGTTGTTGATGATGAAGATATTATTATGATTATGGACGAAACAAATAGGCTGGAAGCAAAGAAGAAGGTAGGGCGAAAAAATCGTCTTTATGGCATCTGTGCTTCTTTAGAGCTGCAGACTTGTTGCTTCACTTCTCTTCTATCCAATTTTCCCTTATAGGAATTTTTATCTTCTTATACAACTGCCGCATACGTGTAGGTATACCGAGAGCACACACTCACTCTCTCACAGGACGAATTTGAAGACGAGTATGAAGAAAAAAAAGATTTCCTTTTGGTTTTATTTTATTTTTCTGTAGGCAACAACGAACAAGCAGCATACACGATCTTTAGATAAAAATGTGTAATGTACGACGTTGCGTGGAGTTGAATGATGTGATGTGATGTAGGTATATAATATCTTTGTTGTTCTTCTCCTAGCGCAGGTGTGGTGCTCTTTTCTGCTGCTGTGTTTTCAATGTAATGGAGCAATGAAGACGTAATGGTCGTGGTGGAGGTAATAATAATATAGATGTTTTCTTCCCTATTGTCCAGCTCATTCGTACAGCAGAAAGAAATGAAGAAAAAAACATATATCTTGTGTATCCGTTTAGAAAGAAAAGGAGACAAGGAGAAGCAGGGCAATAATAGAGATGTTAGTTGGCTTGTGTGTAACTTGTTGATTGTTGCCTACTTTTTTTCTCTCTTCTCGAGCCGGCCAGCAGCAATGTAGCGCTGTAATAAACCGTGATGAGTAAGTAGTAATAGTAATACTGCTTGGTCAGGTAAGAAAAAAAACATGAAGACTCGTCTTGCTAGTATGTAGTAGTGGTCTTCTTTAATAATGGTAAAAGA
>JAHZMT010004219.1:0-12777 GCA_027743785.1 Sinhomidia bicolor
CAACAAAACACCCTCTCACGTTTCATTTTTTTGTTTTTCCTGCATAATTTCCTTACCCTCTTCTGAGAAGCTTTTAGTAAAATTACAAGCTTTTTTTTCACTTTTCCCAGTTGCTGCTGTGCTGTTAGATAATAAAAAGTCAAACTGCATTGGTCCTCTTGTAGGAAAATATTGTTGACTTTTTTGTATTTTGTGCTTTTTTGCGCTAACAAGCCTTTTCTTCTATAAATTAATGTTGTCCTTCGTAGTATCCCATTTGCTGTGACAGAGAAAGGTTGTACCAACAGAAGAAAGCAATAAATAATATAATAATAAACCAAACAATGCTGCTACTACTACCCTATATTTCCTCTATTAACACTAACAAGCAACACACACACACATCATGTCAGTCATCATATCAGTCATACTTTTGTCGGGTACACAAAAATGTCTCCTCACTATTCCTTGCGATCATTTAGCGAACAATCCAAGGACAATCCGAGAGAGGAGTTTTTACCTTAACAAAAACGCTTTGTTTGTCCCTTCCCTGCCAACTTGAAAATATTGAGCTTGCTTTTACTTCCTGGTTTACTTAATATTAGATTACTACTTCAGTTCAAGTGCCAATAAAACAACGCACCTGCAGGTGCCAACTACTAGAAATGTGTACATATATGGCTCTGTATATACAGAATTATCAAATTAAAGTAAGCTCGAAAAATAAAACATAATATTCAGCTTTTACTATAGTAGTACAACGATAGTGAAAACGCAGCAGCAGCAGCATTTGCACGTTTCACACAATTTCCGCTTTGTTAGGAAACAGACAAGAGCTATTACTACTTTATAAAAAAGTATAGATCAGCTATTTGAAAACATGACCAGCAACCTTTGTAAAAGTAGATTTGCTACAGGGAAAAGCAGAAAGTACTTTTTGACCTTTTCCTTTTGTCTTTTGCTATAAAGCTTGTTATATCATCATCATCATCATAATATCAGTTCACTACTAACTTACAGTACTACTGACTGACTGCTATAAAGATATTTTATATGCACTTGTGGAAGTCAACGAGCCATTTCATGCTTCGTGTACCTCACCGAATTCTAGTTCTTTTTTGCTTGCCTTTGCTCTTTTCCCATAATTTTATGTCTCTGACGACAACACTCTGTGTAGTTATTATTAAAGTGGTCTATTGGCAATCAAATCAACTTACAATAGTTTATACCAAAGCTTTATACTACGATACGATGTAGAAAGGTAATACATTACAATAAATATTATGCCGCTTACAACTAGAACCTAACCCAACTATTATTAGGAGCGCAATGCAATAGAAAAACCGGAACAGTTCATTTTTTGTTTACCAAACTAAAAGACACAAAAAGAACATATATATAGCATGTTTCCTACCATTACTATCAACCCTGTCTATATCCTATCCCATCGAACAATTCAATTTCACTGATTGATTTGCTCTGTCGCTGCTGCTGCCGGCTAGAGCTGGATTTTGTAACATGCAAATCCACTTCTTCGTGAAGAGGTTTTATTTTCATTCTTGTTGTCGGACAGAGTTTCACTTCCTGCTGAGTCGTCTGTGCTCAGTTTGACAAGTTTGTATACAAAATTCATGGAAAAAACATGCAAAGGTAAGCTTATCTTGCATAACGGGAAAATGTTTGCGTTTGCTTGCTACATATTATATGTATTTGCTCAGCCCAATGAACTACTAGCTAAACCAGGTGTACATAATGTTGTTTATTTACATATTTAACAACTGTCCTTAAGTAAGGTCTTTACTGAAATTAAGCATTTATAAGAATGGTGAGATAATAATGGGAGATAGTAGTAGCATGAAAACAGTAATTTACATTTTCCCGTCACTTCACTTGAATGACTCCATCGGTTTCATTCATCTTCTTTCTTTAGTGCTGTCCTTCATTTATTCTCTTTTACTACTTTGCTCACAATGTTATCTGATTGATTTCATTTCCAACCTATTCAAGCGTATTCTGATAAAGTGATATTGTACATGTGTGGGTGGTGGTGGTTGCAATAAAATAGAGTATTTTAATATCACATTAAAAGCTCCATCCAACACTCGTATGTATGTACCCATCCACTTTTTAAATTATAACTAAATTAGCAATAAAACAAAGTTGTAACAGTAGTTTAGGGATTGGAAGAGCTTTCGAAAGGAAAAGTGGGTCAACGAGCGTTTAATGCAGGTTAAAACTGCTATGATTGCATGTTACATGCATTCTCTCTACACCTTTCACAAACATCTGCCTGCTTTTCCTTGTCCTGCTAATAACTTTTGGAAATTCATCCGGATGACATGACATGTATATACCTATATATGCACCTACTCACAGATAAATAATGTAATACATCTCAGCAAAATGCTAAAAATAAAAACAACATAAATTAATATTCTAGCCTACAGATTTCAGCTACAGAAATCACCGTCACCACCAAAAAAGCAGCTCAAAGTACAAAGCGCCACCCACTCAAAAAAATAATTGACTATGCTGCTGTTTCTCTTTAAATACCAGCGTAATAATAAAAACAGCATTTTATATAACATTATTGAAAACATATATATTACTCAATCACTAATTATATGTCTAAAACTCTCTCATCCTCACTAGAAGACCCGAAGGTTATGACCTCATTATCACCGTCAAATGAATTTTCGCTACAAGTTTGATCGCTAATATGCGTGCCATGTACCAATAAGCGATATTTATTATACTACTACTCTGTACAGGTAAAAGACTTGACTTGCTTGATACTTTTCCCAAAAAAATCAGGCATTCATTTGCAGTTTGATCGCTAATTTGCGTGCCATGTACCAATAAGCGATATTTATTATACTACTACTCTGTACAGGTAAAAGACTTGACTTGCTTGATACTTTTCCCAAAAAAATCAGGCATTCATTTGCATTACATAATGAGACTAATATATATACAGTCTCTGTCGAATCAATTAACATTCTGCTTGTTTGGTAACATGAAGTATCCGTCAACATTATTATTACCTAACAAGTTGAATATTTATAATGAATATATATTTATAACAATATAAGCATATTAAAGAAGAACTATTTTTGTGCTCGTAGTAGCAGAGGCTATTCACTGTGTTTTCACCGACCATCACCGTTCAAAATATGGAAATGTCAATCACCTCGTCAAATAATCATTTTCCTTGTTTGCCTTTATATTATTAAATATTTATTGAAGGTAAACAGGAAAAAAGTCGGCTGTACTTTCTGCAATTTTCTAAACTTTCACTTTAATATTTTTGTCAATCAACTAGAGCCAAAAAAGCACCTATTGTCAACATCAGGTAACATGGTAGGTTAGTTCTTTTATCCGCCACAGTTTAATATACATAACCATATCAAATTAAATCAGTGTGTTTATACAAACCACCCCCAACCGATTTTTCAATATTCTTAATGATTTAGTACTACATACCTGAGTGATCGTGATCATCCTCGCCCACTAAATTGATATTAATGTTTGCTTGGATGTAAAATTGAATGCAGATTATTACTGGCTGCTTTTCAAGTACAAAAGACGAAGAAAGAAAACGATCAAAACATCCTTATTTTCTCTTGTTACCGTGAAATGATAAATAATAATAAAATTTCTTTTGTACCGATGTATATGTACCTCTACCTAGCAAGCTTTTTGGAAAAGGCTGTTGACTTCTGTTGCTTGCAACACAACACAAAAAACACAAAGGAAAATCACAATAAAAGAAAAAAAATGACAACGAGTATAGCCTAATTTATCATACTTTAAAAGAACTCCAAAAAAACTTGTGGATAAAATGTAATAGTTTTACACAAAAAAATATTTAAAGAACGTGATAACAATAATAATATATTATATAAATAAAGCAACAACGTCAACAAACTTGGAAACTCCTTACAGTGATCACAGAGCATGTAATTTCTGCTACAATTTTTAAGTTACATTTAAGTTAGTATTCCCTTTTTATAAAAGACCATTTATAAGCATATTTTTAACGAGTTGGTTATACTCCATGGACTTTGATGACAACAAAAAACATTTAACCAATAAAAAATAAATGGCTAGAATTCCTGTATGGGGTCGTTCTAAAAAACGCTGGCCATTTTATTGTTATTATCATTACTTGTTATGATAATAGCAAATAATCCCCAAATAGTAGAAGAATGCTTGAAAGAAAAAAACGCTCTCATTTAAAATAACGCAAAGTTGATATTAAAAAGCAACTTTTTCCCAAGCTTAACGACTTGTTTACAAGAAAATAAAAAAAAATCAGATAGGCTAGGTATGTACTTATGTAGGTATTATTGCATGCTATTATTTTGTAAAAGCATTTTGACAAAAAGGATACAAAATACACTTTTACTAATTCAAAACAACAATGACTTTTTTTCTCTCTCCAAAAGAATGTTCCGTCATATGGTGCGAAATAGTAGTGAATGCATTACATAAAATGATTGTTATTACCATTATTGTCGCAACTTCTCAACATGAAAAAAATGGGAAAAAAGTCAACGCTTTTTTCGACTGAAATTTTCTCCAATAATATTGGGTTCTTTTCTTCTTGTTGCTACTGCAGTGATGCTGCTATTACAACACAACAGTGTGGCTATACAGCGTTTAGATAGATATATAGACAGAGTATGTATATTAAATAGCAGAGCACTTATGAAAATAAACAGGATTTCCTCTACGAACGAGCTGCGTGTGGTGGGGAAACCGAGAGAGTAAAGTGATATTCGAGAAAAGAGAAAGTCAAATAAAAAAGGATTAAATCTCCTTGTGTGAGCTATTCATCTTTAACAAACTTGCAGGGCTATCACTAGTACCGCCATCATGAAAAGGAATTGGTACATATGCATACCTATATGCATCTATAATAACATCTGCTTCTTCTCAAAAAAATAAACCAAACCAATAGTAAAAAAAATATCAAGTTCATGTCATTTTCTTTATTGTTCGACCCAATTGTGTGTGCCTGCTGCTTATATAAATTGACTATTCTTTTATAAAAAAATCTTCTTCTATTTTGCCATTGTAAATACTTTTTTTAAACTCTCCTCTTTCGTCATTTCCTAAGACTTCCACCCCGCAACTCTCTGATGATGACGATCATACCATCATGACTATCATCGCTTTATGACCATGAACTCGTACTGTGTATTGACCTCGCTTGACTGCATCATCATCATTATTATTACCATGCGCCCATTAACTTAGCATGCACTACCCATTGTCATCATCATCATCTTTTCGTTGTTACTTTCTTTACTATAATCGGCGAGAAGAAAACGAAAGAAAAAAAATGAGTAAACAAGTACGTAAAGATAATTGCATTGTGTCACGTCCTACACCCGTGAAAACACAAGAAACAACAACGTAGTTTGTCGTCAGGAAAGTCAACAGTCAACAACTATAAACTGATTTAAAATTGTTGGCAGCAACTATTATATACTCACCAAGTTAGCAGAGTATGCTACAGTGTATTATTATAATAATAATGATGTACCAAATGACTGCGTAATCCTTATTACATATTATTATTATTATCATCATCAAAATACTTTTGTATATTGCCAAGTATGCCAACTTTTAAAAGAAATAGGTTTTTTGAATAGGAAATCATGCATTCAAAACACGAACATGTGTTGACAATAGTAAAATCAATGATGCGGATATGATGAAAGTAAAAAGAGAAAAGGTGAAGTAAAGGTGAAGTTTAAATCTGCCAAACTACAATATGCTCACGCGTTTGCGACAAGTCATCCTGGTAATAAATCTTGCAGTGTTAGTTACATGTACTGATTTCCCTATTTTTAGTACAGTATGTACATAAACGTCAACAAAATGTGTGATGTTTCGTTTTTTGCGGTTTCAGCTTCCCTCTACTTTTGTACAACCAACCGCCACGTCAAACATGTCAGTGTCAACAGTTTTCTACAAAAAAAATAAATTCTTCAAAAAATATATAATCGGCTGTGCTCATATCAAAAGTTACACTTCAAACCCAATTTTTTCTGACATCTGTCGTCGTAAGTAGAAGTTGTACGTTATATTAATAGAAAATAGCTATTTTTAATAAGATGAAATCACTAAACTTTACAACGCTTTTACAGTCGCCTGAAATTTAGTAAAAGGTCATCTTGTGGGAAATATAGTGGTAATGTTGGTTGACACCACAAAGCCCAAACAGAGAAGAAAAATTCTTTTTTCAAACTTTCTTACTTTAGCAAACACGTGTACCTAAGTGTCTCCCTGTTTAGAGCATTTTATATAAGACATCGCTCCCTCTTGAATATTCATTACACCGCCAATTTATCAGCTTTCCAAAGTTTAGCAGGCATTCCAAGAATTCTATAGGAGATTGGTAGAGTGCGGTGAACGTCTTATCACTTCTTTGGCTTTAAAAAAAATAAATTGAAGTAGCAACTCTCAAATAGTCAAAGTCAAAAATGCTATATAAACTCTCAATGAAGAGTAACAGTAGAAGCGGCGAAATGTCTTGCTTTAAACCACTTTCGTTTCAGCATTTCATTTTAATTGTATCGACATCTTTATTAAGAAAACTGAAACCCCATCAGCAGCAGCGCAACACAAAACTCACTCAATCCATCTCTCACTGACAAAACGAATCATCAGCATAAAACGTGTTAGTACACTTACTAGGAACGTGTTTGAAGCTAATTCCAAAGGGAAATTGCATGCATAAAAAATGTATTACTCTCTCAGGCAGCACTTCTTATTTACCACACACCATACATACATACATAACCATTCACAAACAAATAATAATACATATACCTAATATATCTTTTGCTCTACTTGTCGTTAAATCAAGCAGTATAATAATCTGAGCCACTTACTAAATTACTTTTGGGAATGTAACTGGATTATTATTGCAAAACGTAAATGCAGCTGGAAAAGATACAGGAATCACGTACTTACAAATACAGGCAGTAGTAGTACTAGAAACAAAAACTAGTAAAAGGAAATGCCAAAGTTTTTATTGATGGAATGAGAGGAGACAAGTTTTAGTAGCTATTAAAAGTGAACAATGAGCTGTATTACCATATATTATTGCTGCTGGTATAATAGTGCAGTGGTTGGTTTGGGAGTATCTACTACATCATTATTATATTATTGCTATCGTCAAGAAACTTTCTTCTTATCATCATCATCATCAACATCATAGTAAACTATGGCTTTCGATTGCGAAAATGTATAAGAATGTCTACTGTACTTACATATTAGTATACGATACACTACTCGACTTATTATCTATTCACGCTTTGATTTTCAGCATATTACACCACAATACGTATATACCTACTTGTACCGCACACGGGTTCCTTTCTTCGAAGACTACTTTGCTTTTGTGGTAGAAATCGCTGACATTACCGAGAAGTGTACCACTTGAGCCTTTTGTTCAGCTTTCATTTTCATTTTATTATTGCTTTTCCATTCCTCTTTGATGATACAATAATACAAATATACATGCGAATTTTAAAGAGGTATGAGACGCTTTTCGCATTTCTATTTCTAGAATGCGAAAGTAATACCAATATATGTGCGCGTATATTTCCTCTACAGAATAGATAATATGTGCATATTGAGTAATACTTACGGTATTATTATTATTACCAGTAGTGCTATCAACAGCAGATAATAATGTCAATCATATTATTAGTATCTGTAGAGAAAGAGAGAGGAATGATGATGATGAGAACCACAGAGAAGGCTTCTGATTTTGGAAAGGTTTCAAAAACCAAGTTGGATGGAACGTGTCACAACTTGCGACTCACAAGGCAAGCAACGTGCACAACGTTTTCCTACTGCAGTTATTCCGTCTCATTTTAATAGTAAATTTAATAATAATAATATGCTATAATACTACAAATGTAAAATTATGTGAATATACTACTGCATATTTTTAGATTCGTTTTTAACTCTTAAATTTGAGCACATGAAATATTTTTTCTTTCACAACAGCACACGAACAAGCCGATTATTATTTTAATATCATTTAATCCACAAATACAAATTTTTAATTTACGTTTCATTTTCCCAAAACTGCTATTTACTACGATGAAGAATTATGTAGTTAGTAATGCAAAATTACACAATAGTTGGAATCGAATCTGTGTATGTTATGACCAGCAGATAGATCTAAGCGCATTTGAGTTGAGTGTAAGGAGCTTACAAAACTTTTACAGCATTGGGTTCGACATGATGATGCTATGATGATCAAAAGGAAAGGCACACAAAACTATAATACCAACAACGTCACTGGGTAAAATCCTGTCAACATCATGCTTTCTTTTTCTTGTTCATATAATAATACCTGTTTTAAAACAAAGACTAAAGACCAACATTGAGTTTGCTGATGACGATGATTCAGTTGAAAATAAAAACACAATAGTTCAGTAAGAATGTAACATGTGTATTTATAAAAATGTAATAGTGATAATAAAAGTTGTACTACCTAGCCAGAAGTACCAACCAACAACACTAAATATAGCCTTCCGCTTACAATATAGTTAAGAATTTCGCTAGAAAAGCTGATCTGTGTTGATCATCAACAGTTGCACTACCTTAGCCAGAAGTACCAACCAACAACACTAAATATAGCCTTCCGCTTACAATATAGTTAAGAATTTCGCTAGAAAAGCTGATCTGTGTTGATCTAAGTTGATCATCAACATCTCGTTGTTTTAAATCAGATCAGAGGAATGCTCCCAGTTCGCGTAAACTTTTATACTATTTACTTGTTAGTAGGAATTCCCACATCAAGTGCTCCTATATACACATATACTCGTGCACCGCAAAACTGTACAGAGCAAAATGCTAGCTAGTCGAATAAAGTCAAGATGAAAGTGTAATAATAATTATGATAAAAGCTGTAAAGATGCTTTAGTAGGGAAATATAAAGATGAGCGCTCATCATCATTACAACTTCACCACTTTCACCACAACGAAAATACATAAAAGAAGATCACACATATGATATAAAAGAACAGAGCGCTGCTGCTGTTTGTTTCCCAGCAGTTGGGTTGGGAGCAAGATGAAAGTGAAAGCTGGAACTAGGTGTTAATTATACGCATTCCGCTATTTTTATGCAACAACTACATAGTAGTCTCAAAACAATCATTTGAGCTGTGAAAGACACGTACAACTAACTAAACAGCGGAATCTTCATAATAATATTATGCGGCAGCAGCAGTGTCTCTGTCCACACAAACAATTATTATCAGAACTATAGCATAGCTCCTGTGGGGGCTCTTGACCTCTTTAACACTCAAATCAAATCTTCCCTTTCTTTCTACCAACCTTTACAACGACTACTACATAGTTACTGCTTTGATACATCTGTTTACTAAACTAGTCCCTCATCATCATCACCAAAACTATCTATACTACCCAGTGCAGTCATATTCCTATATCAGTTGGTTGGGTCAACACCTTTCTCTACCTACGCCAACAACAGCATCATCGTCGTCACTTACCGTTACGCACACAACAGCAGTCACAACAAAAACATGATAAAACTTTTTACGCTCCTTTTCTAATTTGCTTTTTCTGCTTCCTTCTCATCCATCTGCTGCTGGTGTAGTGCTGTTGATGTTGATGACGCTACTACTGTATTTTTATTGCTATTTTTATTGTATTGTTTCCTGTCGGTTAATTTAATAAACACTTGTTTTTAGACTCAGATTACACGTATAACTGTAACAGTAGTTTACCTCCCTCAGAGCAAAGAGAAAATACCAAAAATCGAAAAAAAAGAATCAGGGGAAGTGTTTTGCCTGTTTACACTATTTTGTTACATTAAATACTTGAATACGCATCAAGTACGTTGTTCCATCTCAAGTAAAAAATATATGTATAAAAAACGTTTTTCTTTTGTTGTGTCACGTAGAAAATGTTTTTTTCTGTTTTTGAAGTATTTGCTTTCAGCTTTGTTTTTTTCTATTATTGTTCATGACGGGTGTGAAGTTAATTTTGTTGATGTTTACAAACCATGTGTGCAGGCAGAATGTAGAATGTTATTGTTTGTACCTGTTCACGAAACGTGCATCTAACGCCTAAAAGTACCTTGTAGAAAACCCAAGAGCAAGGTATAAATTTCCACTGGAAGAAAGCTTTTTTCCACTTAAGTGGAAGACCATACTAATGAGGACTAAAACGTCAATCATGAAGCGGAAAAGATGGTTTGAGAAGAAGGTTTGCATTTTCCATGAGAAACGTTTAAAACCAATGACGTCCGCCAGTCTAGCTCAACCAAGTGTGCTCAATCAAGGAGCGTGTAAAAAAAGAACGTTACCATGTTACCAAACAAATAACTTGACTTAAACGCATTTAAGTTATTTGTTTGGTAACATTGGTGACATTCTTTTTTACACGCTCCTTGGTGCTCAATTACACTGATTCGAAGAATTCAAGGAACTGATTCCACAATGATTGGGGTCGTACTGGGCTTCGTCGGTCTTAATTACTTTCCCACAGCAAAATACATACATTCTTTTACATTTTCAATTATTAAATTATGACTGTGACACTGGATTTGTTAAAAATAATTAAAACTCTGACTACTAAAATATTACTCATATAGGGAGATGGTGGTGGAGGAGAAAGTTAGATCAACTGATATCAGAACTTTATTTACATTTCTTCTTTGAGTGCAAGGAAATCTGCCTCTTTGATTTTGAGCTACAAGCAATTTGTCAACTTTCGTCCATTTTATCCACTTTCTTCCATTTTCCACCATTATCAAGGTGGAAAGTGGAAATTTTTATACCTTGAGTGAGTTTTCTATTTTACTGAGTAGGCCAAGGAGAAAACTCCTCTTTCCATTTGCATTGCATTATTGCATTCGCAAAGGCAAAGAATTTTACAAAGAAAAGGCATAAGCAAATTGGCGTAATTATAAAAGCAGAGAAAAAAGCTCAAGAAGCATTTTCGTACACACAAATAGCCAAGAACGGAAAAGCAAATTAAATGTTCTTTAGTTTTTTACGACTTACCCAAGAGCCAAGAGAGCATAGTTGACAGTGACAGCGATTAGTCTTGCAAGTTGGCTGGCTCCAAATGTAAGTGTAGCAGCGGCTGCGGCTGTTGCAGCGATACTAACAGGAATCCCTTGAGCTCCCCCACTGCCGCCACCACCACCACCAAAGTTATCTCCTGAGCTGTCACCTGTAGTGGTGCTGCTTGTATTACTAATGACATCAAGAGTGGAATGATGGATGCCGCTACTTGCACCACCACTGCTGCTGCTACTGGCACTGAATGATTCATGATGTGGCGACTGACGATGAGATGAAGAGAATGCCATTGTAGATGAATCCATCCATCCACCAGCGACCACTCCACTTATGTCATCGTGCTGATACTGAGGTTGTTCCTGCTGCTGATGATGAAGCTGTGGATGAATGCTAAAGAGTTGTTGATGCGAAGCTGCGGCAGCAGCAGCTAGAGGTTCTGAAACGGAGGAGGGCACATTACCGCCACCACCACCACCACTCCAAGCCTGATGAGATTCTCCCACCACCGCTCCTCCTGGTCCACTTGAGGAAGGAGATCCACTTGCTGAGAGCATTTCAAGGGCTTGTAGATACAAGTGTGGTGCAACTGTTGTAATGACAAGGACAATTTGCACGCAGCTATGAATGGTTGCCTTCATATGGACACTTCTCGACTTTTTTAATTTTGCGGGGTCCATTGTCTTCTCTTGATTTGCCGTGTTGGCCCAAACTCGCTGGGAGACTCGAATGTAGCAAAAGAATACTGTAGCCACCTGCAATTATTTAAAGTAGAAGGGAAGTGGTTTGAGATTAGGATTATTTATTTTTCCCCACAATCTTTCACCAGTATTGACTACTATCACAAGAGCTATTTAAACTAATGCATTTGAGTGCAAACATTGGTGCAGTGCAATGTGCATGCAGTGGTGGTTATAGCTAGCCTAACGCGTTTGTTTACTTTTCACGTTCCACACGTAGCACACACCGTATTTTATACGTTATGATAAGGAAACCAGAAACTTTTGTGCAACCAACCTCAAAAACTCCCCACTTGTCGAATTCCTTACATCTAGACACATAAAGTAAGTTACTCCCTGACTAAAAAGAACTTTCTCCATACTTATTTCAACTTCAGCCCATTTGGCTAAAAGCACACTTTTTTCTCGCTTTTTTGCAGTGCACCTAAAATCCAAAAAAAACTTTTTTCCCAGTACGCACACACTTTTCTTTCCCTTGTTTTATCTTCCTGTTGCGCCTATACCTAAACAACATCCATAACAGCCCAAACGACATACATTACTATTATATTTATATTACCCTTCAGTCTTCAGAACATGCTATTTGCTCTTTTTTTCAAAAGAAAGAAGGAGACATGGATTATCAGAACCACAAAAAATGCTCGAAAGAAACCAACAAACATAGTCAGTGATCATATTACCCTATCTTTTACTACTTTGGCTTCTCTGACAATATTACATAACTTGGCAAGTTAAAAAAAACTTGAAAAGATTTTTAGTAAATAAAAAAGTATTTGTACAATCAGATAGAAATATATATTTTATAGCAACACAGGCATTTCTAGTAACTAAAAAACAAGAAACTTTTTTCCCATCTCTCTCTCTCTCTCTCTCTCTCTCTATCTGTCTGACGATGATAACAAACGTGTGAGACTTGTATACTTTTATGGTAACAAGTAAAATGGGTCGACGACCTCTCCATCACATTTAATAATATT
>JAHZMT010004220.1:0-19080 GCA_027743785.1 Sinhomidia bicolor
ATTTTTCATAATAGCATCCCTTTTCAACTGTATGAATGTTTCAAAATTAATTACCTTCTTATTAAATGTGTAAAGCTTAATATACTAAAGTAGTCAGAACAGGTATAGAATGGGCAAAATTATAGCAAACTTTTTAGATAAATTTATATAAAAATTTCGCCATATTTTTGATAATTGATGGAATATTGATAATATTAGTAATAATTTTAGGTTTTCAAATTACTTAATAGTATTTTTTAATTGAGTATATGAAGTTCATAAATGCATGCAAATGTTTCCCTACTTCTTCCACTTCCATATTTCTTCCCTAACCCTGTTTCTTCGACTTCCTATTTTTCCATCTTCTTTTTCAACTTCCATTTTTCTCCTCCCTTTTTCGCTTCCCCTTTTTCCTTCCCATTTCCCCTTTTTTCTTCCCAACGCGATTTCTTTCCGAGAAATTTCCCATCAGCTAGGCTGACAGGCTGGCAAGATTTTGCCTCCATGGTTGTGACCAGTATTAACAGTGAAATAGGTATGTATTTAATAAAAGTTAGAAAAATCAGATTATATACAATATTAAATTTTGTTTTGCTATGAAATGATGCTATATATGTATACCCGCTATTTAAAAAATTATCTGTCATCTGTAATGATTTTGCAAATATCTAGTCAATATATAGCAAATAGTCATTTTTCTGCTGATCACTGTGATCACATTCAAGTCGTTCACCTCGATAATATTTAGCAGGTTGGTAAGAGCATCACAGGATTTTCAGTCGTCTTTTGAGATCAAATGGATGGGCTTTGTGTAAGTTTACATAATTAATGCCAAGAATTGATGGGAAAAACAGTAATTTCGATTTTAGGAGGTTCGTTCATTAAAAATGTTTAGTTTAGGTATTTAGAGGTCAGTAAACGGAATCATACCCTCATTATACGTAATAGTAATAATACAAAACTGCGAAGCTGTTCCGATGACAGTGGATGATATTCATAGTAAAAAAATGTCTAGAGATTTTGCTACCTACTTCACGTATGAGACATGAGACGTGAATAATGTAATGAACAAATACTTAAATTACTGGTTGTTGTAGATTATTCTGACCATTACAAAGGAGGAAGGCGGTGTTCGGAACCGGAGCTATTTTTACATTCCGAGCGGTATATGACAGAGGGAAATAGATGTTTACTTACTCTTTATATACAAGTAAGCCTGCATCGCTCGTCAACAATAACATTATACTATATGTAATAGTAATAATACAAAACTGCGAAGCTGTTCCGATGACAGTGGATGATATTCATAGTAAACAAATGTCTAGAGATTTTGCTACCTACTCCACGTATGAGACGTGAGGCGTGACATGAATAATATAATGAACAAGTACTTAAATTACTGCTTGTTGTAGATTATTCTGACCATTACAAAGGAAAAAGGCGGTGTTCGGAACCGGAGCTATTTTTACATTCCGAGCGGTATATGACAGAGGGAAATAGATGTTTACTTACTCTTTATATACAAGTAAGCCTGCATCGCTCGTCAACAATACCTGCTATTTATGAGAACTGCTGTGTGGTATCCAGACCAAAAATCTGTCATCATCACTGTCACGAAAGAAGATGAGCAACGTAAGGTACAAGCATGGTATAAGTATGAGTATGAACTTCTAAAAGTTCCATTTTTACCAAATACTTACATACCTGTACTTATTTCCCCTATATCCGGTCGCTACTATATAAACTTCAAAAGTTGTTTGTATAGAAAGAAGTTTGATGTATAAACAATTCTTTCATTAGTTTCATTATATTTATTACGTTATAAACAGTTAAATACATATTATATTATTTGTTGTGAACTTACAGGCATTGGAAATATGTTCACAAAATAATAAAGTTTACAAACACTAATTATTTAGAATGTATGTATTAAAAAAATTGTACAGAAGATCTAAAAAGTAAATCAAACTCTGCAGTATCTTTGATAATAATGTGTCCGACTTATGACTGAAAATTTCATCGATAGCGTTTTCAAAGTCAACATCATTATCAGTAAGTTTGTCGTTGCTCCACTCCTTTAACAGCACGAGTGTCCTTTTGGCCTGGTCTTCCCATATTTTAATTGTTCCGGCTGGTATTCCTTCGGCAAGATTGTTCCAACTATTTACAGGGTCAACTATCCTTGGTTTAGTGTAATTTTCCAAATGTATCGTTTGAGCATTGTTAGTCAACGAAATGTCTAAAGAACTAAACTTGCTTACAGCTTCCAGAAACAGTCGAAATCCAGAAACAATACACCTGCCCCTATTATTACGCTTACCAAATGCCTTTAATTGGGTGCTGATGGCAATCGTTTCTATTATACAGGAACGAGCAGGAACGTACCCGTATGTTGACAAATTTATATTTTTATTCCAATATTTGGCAAGTCTAACTACTTTTAACACATAATCATCTACAACTAATTCACGAATCACTTTCACGGTTTTCTCGGCCAATGAGCTAGAAATGACTTTGTTTTCTTCCTGACTGACACTTTGAGTGTTAGAAATCGATTCCTTCTGCCTATACCTAAGACCCCTTAAAGCGACCAAAGCTCCCACCTCTGCAACATCTTTCTTCCGCCATGAGTAAGAGTTACTCACTAAGTTCTCAGCTGCCAAAAGATCAACTTTGATGTGACCGTGGGAGCGGGTCCAAAATTTAAACTGAATCGAATACCTTCGTATTTTAATATCTGAAACTTCGTCTAGGTTAATTAGTACTTTAGCAAACAATTTGAGGTATTCCGTAAATGGAGGTTCTACATCATCCAGGAACACTATCAAATCAAGATCTGGATTTACTTTTCGTCCATTTTTGTTCATGTAGCAAATGTCTGTTCCCTTTCCAATACTTCCAGCAATTTGTGAACGAACAAGTTTTACATTCCCGTGCTTTTTCAATAACTCAAAAATTGTTCTAGCAATTCTTTTGACATCGCTAATGTAGGTGTCACTTGAGCCCAGATCATCTGCCCAAATTGAAAAATTGCTGACAAGTTCCTCATTATATTGTCTAGAAGGAAACCGATGTCTACGCCTGACAAAAAGTAAGTTTGGAAAAGAAAAATAAAATAAAAATCAGGTTACTCGCTAAAATAATTAGTCAAATTATAACAAATTAACCGGTCGCTAAATATTATACTTTTATAATACCTGTTCTGATTTTTTGCATTTCGAGTTGACCCGTCTCCGTAAAGGTAGCAAAATAGCACCACTATGCCAAGAACAACAATCCCATCCATTTTAACGTTAACTTGTTACTATTTCTGACTTCAATTTAAAGTTGCAATTTTTGACAAAAACTACACATCGCGTCTAATATCAGACTGCGGTATAATTTATAATTTGTTCGCTCTTATATCCTCAGCGTATTCTAGTTGTTGGAGTTGGTAGCAATAGGTTCTTTGCAAAATACGTTTTCTGTTTCATTTGATACCAGAAGTCATTTCAGCAATAATAGCAATACGTTGTATAAACGATATAGAACTCAAATGGTAGTTTTCCGAATGACTCATGATCAAATAACGACCTCAACGAATTTTGAAGTGAATTACAATGACTTTTTCGTTTATAATCTACTTTGATACGAATCCAATACAATACTTCCAACAAGCTTAAAATTCTACAAATGGGAGATGTACACGTACACTTTAAGAATGCCTCTGTAAGAATGCAGTGTTTTGTTGAAATGGAAAAGTCAACTATGAAATGAAACGACTTTGATTCGTATATCATTTACTGTGTGTGTATAGTAATGCAATTTCATCTGCACTCATAATTTTTCATAAAAATTGATAGTCGTGGATAGAGAAAGGGTGAATAGTGAATACAATAGTAGAAAATGGTAATTCAGTTGCATTCAATCAATCCATGCAGTATAGTGACCTTGCTTTGTTGAAGCTCTTTTATCAAAGTCGAGCACTATATATAGTAAAATAGTAGTCTGTTAAAAGTAGCAGTCACATACGTCATTTATGCATGCATGTATTTTGCACATAGCAAATTAGTTTTAAGTTCTATATAAATCTTGTTCTTGGGTCCACGACCTCCGGACCTCGTTTTAGTATTTTTTTATGGACCTGCACGTAATGAAGTACGAGTATGAAATATAACTTGCTGTTTTACCAATAATACCTAATTGTCATTGCAAAACTGATTTCATAATCATTAATGAACGACAACTTGTCGTTATATTTAATAGCCTACTAACTACATATAGTCAAAAATCATGTCGTATGAACATAGGCATACAATTACTCGTTTAGGATTATCTACTCCAGTTACATATATAGTTTTTTTGTTTTTACCATTTTGTCCATTTTGCAAACAAATTGTGGTTGTCATCTTTAGTAATATAAAACATGTTGCTGATGACTGATACTGAATAAAAAAGTTTTAAAAGAAAAATAAAGATAGTCTCACCGACATTTCAAGACGCTTTATGGTAGCAAAACAAATGAAGCATCATAAATTCTGTATTTATTTATATCTTCTTCATTTATACCTCAACATTAGTTCATAATCAATAATTATTATTATTGTACGATATTTTTTTACAGATAAACAGGGCGAATAAAATGTTCAACATATGGTTATAATAAAATGACATATATCGCTTCAGACATCAAAAGAAACTTAACTTTCACTAAAAATAGGTTTTTATTTCTCAATATTTATTCGCTTGAATGAAATTGTGAAAGCAGTTAAAAGTCAAGGAGGTTTTAGTTAAGTATGCTTCTATCTCAATTGTAACATTTGGTAATATAGTAGCACGTAAAAAATAAAAAGATTGTGAATGAACTATTGTAACTAATTGTTTACGACTTTATTTATTCATTAAAAGCATGTTTGAAAAATGAATTTTACCCCAAAAACAAGAAATTCAAAAACATGCATATAACTATTTAAATTTTCGCTAATTTAAACATCAAATGATTGGAGAATTACAATATAATATGAGAAAATTGTTTGTACATAACATAATAAATCACAATTGATATCTGTCTGGATACACAATAGGTTTTGAAGCATTTTATAACCTAATTATAGATAGTATTAGAAGCAACGGTAGTGAAAGATGACTTTGGCTTGGATTCCGTAACAGTAAGCACCGAGTGGATGTTTTCCTTGACGTTTGCATTCCGTTTGTGAATTCGACTCTTGATGAATACACTGAAAAAAGATCAAGATGATTGTATTCTTACAGCGACTATGCAGAATAAAAAATCATCTATTTACAAATTGCATGTTCCTTTAATTTTACATGACTCTGAAGACTCCATAGACTGTTAAATAAAAAACAGCTGAAACCACTGCCAGGACATCAAGCATATCAGCCACCACCCAAAGATAAGCCCAGTCCAATAACTGAAATATTTTAGATAATGCCATTAGGTTTACTCCGATCCACACTGGTAGTGACACGTAGCACTGATCTCCATGTGCTGCTACCACCAAATTGCACATTTGAGGAATCATTGCAACCCCGTCCAAGTAGTGACTCCAAGCCCATAGAAATAGTTTCGGTGTCAGGGCCAAATGGCTGTAATTGTAAAGATAAGCCAACATGGCAGTAATTCCAACCGTAAAATGCAGCCAGACAGGTCGACCGGTTCTGATTATAGCTAATTGAGACGGTAAATGTCCATCCTTGGTGTTATCCTGCTCAACTGAATCGGTTCTGGATTGCTGGCGATAGTTGTAGTACATCCAGATTGCGGTGGCAATCCAAAAGATAACCGCAAAACCGATACAAGTGGCAAAGTCATAAGAAAAGTATAAGAATGGGTAGTACTCTGCCAAACGAGTAGTCAATGCTAGCGAGTAGAGAATAAGTGTCTTGACAGAAACTTCATGAACTTGCAGAGAAGGATTAAGATGGTCACAGGAGGTTTGGTAAAAATCCAGAAGATTCCAGGTTAAAGCTATGAAAGAGAGTAGTATGAATATATCTTGACCCAGATGGAAATAAGTTAGATCGTTGTCAAAAAACGTGGAGTAGCCACCAACTCGAAGGTTGGGAAGATTAAGCATGGTTAAAGCTGCAAAATCAAAGTTTAAAAGCGATTATTTTACGAATATTTCCTTTGATTTGATAAAAACTGAGTTTTAAACTGTAGAAAATTATCAAGTACAAAACAAAAGTTATGGGAGGGAATTGTAATGAGTTCTACTTCTGAAATTTTAAATTAATCTTTTTACTTTCTAAATCATTATCCTTTGTCCATAACAACGGCCAGAGCTGACCTGTCAAGGTAATCTACCTGCACTGACAAAGACATTCTTTCCGAATATGTTTCTATCGTGTGTGCTTTCAAAACTAGTAAAGTAATTCATTCACAATAATTGGGGATATCGGAAAGGAAAAGTTATATTCGCCTTGGCTTTTTCTTCAAATTCAAAAATGTTTTCAGAAATAATTCTACTAAGGTTATAATTTTAATGAGTTTATAAAAGTTATAATTAATTACAGCCCTAATATTATTTCCTCCATTAACAAACATGATCAGCACGATATAACAGAGAGCATTTTATTGGAAAACAATGTGCATAAAAGTTATAAATTCAGTCGTCCTGTTTAAAAAGGATATTTCAAAGTTAGAAAAGATGAAGCAAAGATGCAAGTGATGAAGAAATGTTTAACCATGAAAGCAAAACACATCATGAATAATAATGTGTTGACGACATCGACGAGTCATTCCATCATCCTTCAACATGATGTGAACTTTGCAAATTATACAGTTTACAATTATCTTCATTTTGTTCTTCGTTATTTAATGTGTACATTTCAATACAAATTACTTCTTTCTGCACATGTGTAAAAATTACACTATAGTCAATATCATTTAAATCGTTGGTCATCCTCGTTTTCAATGATTTCTGTAATAGAAATATCTCCATTAAGTCTTGACGATGGAAAGCCATTGTAACGATCAATTCCCCGAATTTTGTCATCTATGTGATACAACAGATGAAGGAAAATGGAAACTGTTACCACTCCAAGCAACTGATATCCAATATCTACACCTTGCCATATCTGACTAGGAAGTTCCCTATGGATGTAATCACCAAAGGAGAGGTCCAAAATAAATTGAAGAAGATTTTGTGCCAACACGGGAATGGAGAAAACAAGCCATGCAAGATTCCCACTGAAACTAAACTGTTACATAAAAAAAAGTCGAGTGACCGACCATCATAAAATAACTTGAATTATAGACTTGATGTAATGATATAGTTCTAGTGTATGTAATTCCAAACATGCGAGCAATTATATTAAGTATATACATATGTACATACCTTTTTGGCTGAACATATCAGTAGGAAACTAAACACGACAATAATGATCTTTGTGAGGAAATATGTGCTCCATACGTAAATATTAATTTTCTCCTGGATTGTATTAATTGCTGATATAGTCATCCCAACAGGTGCATCCGGTGCAGACATCATTCCAATAGGTACATTGGATGCAGTTAACCTTGCAGGTATGCCAACAGAGGACTCCCCAACAGGCCCCGATATCATTCCAGATACATTAGTTGCTGAAGGAATTCCAACCGTTGCATTGGGTGCAGATATTTTTCCAGCAACAGTTACATTAGGTGCAGATGTTTTTTCAGCAACGGTTACGTTAGGTGTAGATATCCCTCCAGCAACTGTTGCATTTGGCGCTGATAGCTTGCCTGATAGTGTTCCAGATACAGTAGATCCCGATAACATTTCAAACGTTGCATTGGGTGCTGATATCTTTCCACCAACAGTTACATTTGGTGTTGCCAGCACCCCAACAGGTGTAGATAACATTTCAGATAAATTGAGTGCCGGTACCATTTCAACAGGTACTGTGTTTTGTGCCAAAGTGTTAACATTGCTCAAGTCAGAACTAGGATATGGTCCCCTCCAAATTGAATGTCTTGCTTCTCCACTGAGATAGTCGTGGAATGTTGGATGCGGATGATTAATATCTGCAACATACGCGCCAACTATAACACTTGTAGAAATTATTACCAATGTCAATTCAACTCCACGGATAATCTAGAACGTAGAAAGAAAGTATGACACTTTTAATTAAAATAGTAATATTTTTATTAAGGAAATTTTTAATCTGAGACCTTACTAGATTGACAACGCCGTAAATTACAACAGTAATTTGTAGGCAACGGATATAGCCTTCTCCTTTGTGATCGTCTTCATCACTGTCGCTGGCCATTTTACTTTATGATGGAAACAGATTTTCTTTGATTTTCTTAGAGAAATTTCTAAAGTTTAACATAAAAATTTGTAGAAAAGCTTATTTTAAGCAGGTAAAAAGACACACGATGATCAATGAATGAAGTCAGTTTGTTTTCAACTTAAAGAGAATCAGTCGTTTCAGAAAGAAAAGTGGTTGGTTGAATTGAACACAACTACTCTGATACACATTATGGTACTCAATCAACGACCTTAACGAGCAACGTAAGAATTGTATTGTGCAATAGGAATCCAAAACATTTTGATTTTCATGTCAAACGTGCGTTGCTGATGGAATATTTTAGCATTTGTATTGCTTGCACGATGAGTGATAGTGATGACCAATGTTGCATGCACCGCCCAAATATAGGGAAGCTGCAGTAAGTATGTAGAGCAGCCAAAAGTATTTTTTGGTCTACGTATTTATATTACGCTTTTAAGATTAAGTTTGAGATTTAGCACGATACGCGCAAGTGTAAACAGAACCAGCCTACAATACAATACTCAAATTATGCTTTAAATTTCAAAACAACACACGTACATTACTGAAACATGCATCCTTTCGCTTAACCTTTAACGTAATTTATGTTTTACATAAATACATACGTATCTATACACATAATTACGAAATTGAGAGGACATACCGTGTTTTCGATTGCAATACTCAATTTAGACACATCTTGTTGTCTTACTCAACAGACTAATAACGGTCTGCTCAAAAACGAACAGGTTACTGGTTACTACCTAATTATCATTAAGTTCGCATTATGCGTGGTTTTGTGAAATGTAATGAGACGTACAAAAAGTGTTTGCTTGTCTGTAAAAAGATAATTTAACAACATGCATGATCAAGTGGTAAGGTAAATAAGTTTTGAAAAAATAAACATCACATTGAAATACATATAAGGTATGTACCCACAAAAGTATTTAATCCCTACTTTCATATTTTAGTTTAACTTTGTGGAAAGTATTCATAATCTTCAAGCTACCTTCATTGGACAGTTAATGAAAGACGGCTCCATTAAAGATACCTAAATAAAAAAGGGTAGTATCAATGGCATGTACGAATATCTATTTGTAGCCTGAAGAATGCTCATATTACCTACAAATTTTAGTAGATACATCATGATAAAGCAAAACTATTTTAATGTCCTTTTCAAGTCGACCATGAAATGATATTAAAACTGAAAAATCGGCCAAAAAGTCTTTTTTAAAAATTTGTTTCAAACACATTGAGATTTTCTTGTAAATACATATCCTTCAATTGTTAAATTTCCATGATTTAATTACCTGTATGCTTCGTAATGAGAAAACCACCCATAAGATGCAATGTGCAGAGAATAATTATTAATTATATTGGAAACACGAAAACCATGCGACATGCATATATATGCAAATATGTGTGGATATTATAATGGTAACTACTTTTGAAATTAAAAGTTATTTTACCCAAGTTATTCAAGTTATTTAACACTAAAAGTTAGCCTCCAAATCTTTATTTGTTGATTTAAAAGTACATAGGTAGTAGTAAGTTCCCCCTTAATGCTTTAAATCTAATTCAAAAAGATGTACATAAAAGAGACTTTATGGAGACAATGAAATTATTTTACACATATCTATTTATTTTTTAAAGAATCATATCAACTTGTATTATGCCTACATAAAACATCATCAATAAATACGTACACAATTTTTTAAAAAATTAAAAGACAGACCGGATTTATTAATTACTTTTTATGGTTTTGTTCTGTGCATTAATTTTGGAATTCGATCCATTAAGTAGTTGATATCATCATCGCTGTACTTTATTTCTGAAGACGTGACCAGAACTTCAAGTTCTGGAAAGTTATCAGCAATAGAACGCAAGCACCACTTTACAGGTTCCTCCTCCTGAAATTACAAGAAAAGATTTAGTTATTTATACCAGAAAACAGCCGGGGCCACAAAATTATTCATTGTAATTAAAAATGAAAGCAAACTTCGTGGTAGAATGGCAGCAAAACCAATTTATGTAGGTTATTCAAACGAGAGATTCCTTCAAGCAAGGTTATATTATTAACACTATTTGGAACTCGGAGAAGTAGCGTACAGAGATCTGAAAAATATTGAAAATAATGTCGATAATCCAAACAAATTACAAATTATTTTTAATTAAGACACAAAATATTCATATACTGCTAGCTAACCTTTAAGACAACCCAAATTCCAGCAGTCTCTTGACTCATCAGGAAAATCCAAGATGGGACACCCGCAACTCAATTTCTTGTACAATATTTATTTCTGAATCTGGAATTCCCGTAAAGCACTGGTTACTTATGAATATATCCTGCTCCTCTTCTTCGTTGTCTCCACTGATAAAATTTTGATTTAGCTCGACACACAGCAGCGTTAGCTCAGGGTATACTTGATAAATCTTCTCAACTGCATTTCCATTTTTAACCTCGACAAAAAGTTCCTTCACGTTGGGGAACAAAATTGACAATTTTTCGATAAGAACAGCATCCACTCCAGTTTCCAGTCTTGTCATTGTCAAAGTTTTTACTGTTTCACACGGTGGAATAATTTGAGCCATGTCAGTCAATTCCAGTTGTTCAATTTCAAATAAATTGCTAAGATTCAATGAAATCATTTTTAAAGCTGGGTATTGCCGTGCAAACTCTGTAAAATCTACGGGTCCACTCCATAAATTCAGTTTCATTCTTATCAGCGACCTCAATGTTGAAGACAAAATGAATTTTTCAAAAATGTTCTCATTTAATAGAGCCAACTCGTAGAGACTATCTCCACATCTGTGAATGACATCCGCCAAAAGATCAAATGACACCTGTGATATTACCTCCATCCTTAAATGATGAAACCGTAGATTTGTATGAAAAAATAGCTCGACCAATTCTTCTGTCGTTGCGTCCTTCCCGATAGTATCCAAAACACCTAGACTTTCTCCAGAATTAAATTTAGCAAAGATCCTCCCAAGTAAAGAGTTCCATGAGACTAGTCGCAGTTGTCGGAGATTTCCACAAGCTGTAATAACATTTGCTGCAATTCGATCATAAAATGGAGAAATCTGGTAGTTTGGATCTGCGTTCTCCAATTTAAGGCTGCTAACATTTGGAAATGAGTAAAGACCCATTTTCCATGCGCCATTTTCATCACATACGTTAATGTCTTCATACGAACTGTTCCATATAAAGTGATTATTGGAGCGGGGTCCGTCCTCAAAAACGACCAGGTGAAGACTTTGCAAATTTTTCATGTTTTGTAAATGCCTCGCAAAATCTACAAGCTCTGCAATATTTAGCCTCACGCGAAGATTTACAATTTGTAGACAGAAAAGTTGCAAAAATCTCTTTGTATATTTCTCCATTACTTGGTCAACCCGTATTGCATACGAACAAATGGGATTGGCAAAAGAACCGTTCACTAGTTTTATGAAGGATTTCATTTTGGAAGGAGGTACTACCGTGTAACCCAGCTTATTTGAGAGAATGGAAGAAGCAACAACGTTCCACCGAAGACTGACAAGACGACATTTTAGCAAGTCTGAAGTGGATAGATGCGGTAGAATATTGTGTAGAATCTATGGAAGAATTAAAATATAAATAAAGTGCATACAAGCGAATACATAATTTAGCACATACACAAGATGCATACCTTAGAATTTCCAAGACCCCCCGGGTGTCCATCATCCACAACATCCAATGGAAATTCTATGCTTTCGTTAGTTTCACTTCTTGATGTCAATCTTGAAGATCCAGGTGTATGACTGTAGGAAGAATTAGCAGACACGGATTGGGAAAAATTATAGCGATTAGGTCGGTTGCCCTCATCTAACAGTATTTTTTTCATATAGGTCCCTGGGCTTGTAAGAAGCTCGTTATCAACCGGAGGCACGTCATGAAGTAAGTAATTCTTTAGTTGACGCAGCATTGTAGGAAATTTAGTTAAGGTTTCAATATGGGAGGAAGTAATTTTTTGAAGAAACTCAATGTTCCAGCAAATATGTAATGGCAGCAGCAAAGAGGAGAGAACCACAAACGAAGGTTTGACGCAATGTGTGCTCAATAATTAACACTTTTGACCTAAAAAACTGTTCTCCGAAGTGTGAATACGCAAGTTTTAAGTGCATAACTTATAACATACACTTGTGTACAATGTACATATCCGTTACATACGTGCTTAGGTATTTTATCTTTGACAATTTCGGTAGAATTGTTTTGTATTGGATTTTTGACTTTTGGTCTCAATCCAATATTACATCCATTTACAATTCATATGCATTTCATTTGAGGTCGACTGCTGAGGTTGGATAAAGATGGATTATTTGTCATTCTTATCTTATAACTTTGTTTACTTTGAGATACAATTTACAATTGGTTATAAATGGTAGGGCATGTTGTTTACAAAACGCTTTTTGCCAGACTTGCAGTTTGACAACGACAAAAAAAATTCAAGTAGGTTTGCACGTGCAACTAAAATTATGATTACTTAAAACTGCAAATATGGTATATGTACTACATATATTTAACTTTAATATGAGTTTAATTATAGAATGAAGGTGATAAGACTTTGTCAGATTACTTAAGCTATGCTGTAAAAAATTTAACATTACAAGAGATTTTTTTTACAATTTACAATGTAAATAGATAAGGAAAACAAATAGTGCACACCAAAGATAAAAAATGTTAAATATTTTTTAAAGTAGGAAACTGCTTTTTGATTTTCAAAACTTGTTCAAGTCATCCATACGTAAATTGACAATTTCATTATCATTTCACTAGTTTGCATTATCCAGTGTGAATCAACCTGTTACAAATTAGCGAATTGTAACTTGCAACATTTTCATTTAATTTACCTAGTTAAGTATAAAGCAATAATTTATTAACAATTTGACAATTACCTGATACCTGTCTCATTTCCATAGTATGTTGGAATCTGAATATTCTGAATACTAATTTGTATGCAAATATTTATTCAATATTTAAAAGTTAAAAGACAATATTGTCTGTCTTCATTACTTCTTCAGCTATGTATTCCGTTCCGTAGGTTTTTCTCGTAGCATAAAAAGAAATCTCAAAATGTCCTACGGGGCTGATTCTCTGTCGGACCTCTGATGTTGGCTTGTAAAAGCGTAGAATTATTTTATACCATTTTTCCAAGATTTATTCTAACTTTTGTCCTTAACTGACTAACGTCAGAGTACCCTTGAAAAGCAGATTTTGTATTTTTACCAACCGGGAAACTCTTTAAACTTAACAGATTGCCAGACAGTCTTTCAAAGTTAATAAAAAGCCAGGGGTTCTTTAATGTTAAGAGAAGGCCAGAGAGCCATTAAAGCTTAGCAGAAGGTCAGGGAGTCCTTAATTGTTAACAGGTGGCCAGGGAGTCTTTAAATGCTAACAGAGACTGTATTTGCTACTTTATTTTGATTTGCCATTATCCTATTTTTTAAACTTACTTTAACTTTATTTATAGTTGGACCCAATTCCAACTTTTGCCAGTTATTGCAGCGCAAATGTTCCAAAGGACATCTTCAAGTTCATAAAAATTACAGTATTCTAACAACTTACCTTTTCTTTGAACGGTATAAATGTTGCATTGTGCTGGCAAACTTGTCACGGTGGTTCTTTTTATAGCAAAATTCTTAATTGCTCATCATGAAACTATTTTACGATCAATACACATATGTATGTTTGTGTTCACAAAAGAAAATGTCTGGATTTATTGCAACAAGTTTTTCAAGGTTCAGTCATAAAAATATTTATTGAACAAAAAAAGACTTCATGAATAAAAACATGAATATTAAAACAGTCTGCTTTCATCATCGTTTGGTTGAGGAAGAAGATAAGTTTATTAAGAAAATAGCCATCGGAGGTAAACATACGTACATACATATGCCGTTTGATCGATCGTTACCGACGACTACTGATACTGATTATGTATCGCAGCTAATTAGAAACAAGCAAAAAAATCAAAGCAGTCATAGACCTCATATGAAAAGATTAAAGAATACAGATATATTGTGAGCTAATCAATTTAATTTTTAGTCCTTCGTTATCATTTCAGAAAAGTCTGAACAGTTTGTTACCTTACCGATATCGGTAACAAACTATTAATATTTTTTGGGGTGACGTGAGAACTTGATACTACAATTTTAAAAAACCTGTTACTACAATAATTTAACGTCAACCTATAATAAAGTTGTCATTTGAATTGAACTAGATAATAGGAAAATAGATATAGAATAGATAGATGCGTATAATACGCAGTTTCAACAACCACACAGTTTAAATTATTCCAGTTAACTCTCTATTGTGAATTAAAACCTTAATTGAAGATTTTATCCACAAATTGAACAACCTAGTTAAGGGATTTTCTAAAGATAATTGTATGAATATTTTATAAACAATTTGTGGCCAAATACATCACTTAAATTCTTGAAAATGCTTTAAATGTTTCGGTAAACAAAGGATTTATGATACGCACATACAACAAATCCAGCATAAAACATTGACCTGTTCTGATTCATCGACGACATACTTTTGGCAGAGTAAATCTTAAATCCCAAACAAAACAATATATATTCTTACAAAGTTAGAAATCATACCAATTTTATAATTTTTTGATCAGCTTTAACTCTTACAATTTTACTTGCACTTTCATATATTCAAATATGTCTACACAACTCGACTACTTGTGGAGTGCGTTCGATCTGCACAACTTGCTGTTTTCCTACGTTCCTTATCAGCATTTATTGCACTGGGATTCAGCAAATCGCCAAATTTATTGTACAAATTCTTCGTACAAATTCTCAACTAAGCTTATACCTTGGTATGTTGTAATTTTCGGAGCAGTTGTTACTCTTGGACTGCTTGGTGCATGTACAGTTTTAAAGGACTGCTAATCACAGTGCAGACAATAGTTATAGGTGTCTTTTCTGCAATTAGTGGAGGTACATCTCTTGTTTCTATTCTTTATCAAGAAGATATATGTCTCTTTTTTCGTAAGCTGGTAGACATCGACCGTCGTTACTTGAAGAACAACCATGGAGAAAAGCCAACTCGAATTAGGAAACAACATCATAAACCCTCACATTCCACTTTTATTCAGGTTTTCATCATTTCTTTTGTTTTTGTCGCAGCAACGCTTCCGATTCCTATTACAACCTTAGCTATCCTTGAAAATATGGAACCGTTTGGTCATCTCTTGGAAATTTATATTCTTCCTCGTCCAACAGAACGTTCCATGACTACAATTTTCTTTTCTTTTTTCCTTCGACTTGTCATGGGCTGTATTGCCGTTATAGAAACTACACGAAGCATAAGTCTGCTTATTCTAGTATTCGTTACAGTTACGCAAATTTATCTGAAAATTTTAAAACAGGTACAGCAATTTCCTTGGTCAATCGCTAGTTTGAGAAATTTTATAATGCTTCAGATGATTCATGAAACAGCCAAACCACCTGGAAACTACCTGATATCATTGCTTATGAGTTGTGGCATAGCGTTAAACGTGCTCGCATTCTGGGTAGTGGTGAACTGTTGGGAAAAGGTTGTTTGGTTTGTTTACGCCATAGCTATGGGGACAAGTGTGGGCGTACCCATGTGTGTTGTTATTCTTATGCCGTTTGCAGTGGACATCCATGAAAAATCTAGAGAAATAATTACAAGGTGGAAATCCTGGAATCGAACAAGCGAAAATATCCTTGGGGTTACGAAGAGTATAAGATGGAAAAGATTGAGAGTTAGAGCTCTTCAGACTATTTATTTTTCTTGAGGAAACTATTTTAGATTGCAGCATTCCAGTAAAATTGAGTATCTTAATGTTTCCATTGAAGAAATTACTGACGCTGTTATAGGAATACCTGCACCATTAACTAGTCACAGCAATAGCATGAAATATTTTCTCAATAGTTTTTAAATATTGTATGTAGACTACATATATGTATCAATCCCTGTATCTGTAAAAATAAATATTAACAATGTATTTTCTGTGACTGCGACTGGAATGCTGAGCAGTAAGTCAACCTAAACATTATTAACCCATATTTAAAAATTAATAACTAAATGCAAAAAATGACCGACATAAAATAAAGGTTTAAAAACTAGTCTCTAACATTATTTGGAAAAGAATGTAAGAAAACGCTTATTTGAACCTTCAAATGATTTTAAAACTTTAATAACTTCGATTTAGAGTTTCATCACAACATTTATTTATTTAGGTACAACCTTTCTTTAACATTTTAAAATTCAATCGACAATTGTACATTTTTCTTCATCCTACAAAGCTTTCCATTAATTTGACTTTATTTTTTTTCGTAAGTTTATTGGTTATATTATTATTGTGTTAGGAATTCTTTATACAAAAACAGATTTAGATTACGTTGGTAAAAACAGATAAGTTATATCTAAGTATTATGTACTTTATTGAGAACTTGAGCAATTAGTCGGTTGTAAGTATAGCTAATTATAAGTATTAATCATATAATACATTTTAAAAAGATCTCAATATAAAACTGTTGTAATTAAAATTATATTTTCAAACCATATAACAGTACTTTCAGATGAGCTCAATTTCAAGGATTTATTCGATGACTGATTCAATGCAACACTTTTGTTGTTCACCTTCCATGGTTATGCAGCCAAAATCCCAGTATACACTTTTCCAACCCGGAGGACAACTACCCCAGACGCAAAATGCACCACTCCTTCCCCCAAATGAATGGCAATCCTTTCTCACTGATATCACTGGATACAGAAAAATGTTTACTATTTATCCAATAGAAATAGAAAAACTTAACTAATCATGCATAGCGGATAGATTAATTGACAAACCTGAGGACACGGTAAGCAAGATGACAAAGAGAGTACAAATATTAAAAAGTAAAGTTTTTCTGCGATAAGACATTTTGGCTTTTGAAAAGAAAGTTTCTGTTTGCTTGCAAAAAAGGTAACTTATTCTGTCACGTATTGATCCTACTGTACTTACTAACGCACTGACTGTGCACTCACAATCTTTGCACTGCACCTAAAATAATGTTCTAGCTCCCTGTCAGGTTATATGTTGATAAACGTCTTTGGCTTAATAAAAACAGAAGAAAATTAGACAATTTTGTTTTTAGAAGTTGTGGTGGAATGTTTCCTTTAATGTTTGTCTTTTCACTGATAAAAATACACATTTGGCCACAATAATAATACGAGCAGTACAGAAGCTTTGTACTGTCATTCAAAAAATCAATAAAGAACAAATGTTATTGAGCTTAAGCTCAAGTACACTGGAAATTAAAAGACCACACATTTTTTTATCTAATCAGTTTAGTTTCACTGAAGATTGGGCAATTTTGAACTTGAAATTTCATTGAGTATAGATAGATTGAAGTCTTCTTGTTTGGTTGGTATTATGCATTTGAGTATATGACGCATGGTCATATCAATATTCTTAATTTGTCTGTCTCCACTCCCCACATCCATTCCTATTTTCATTTTATCATAGCAGTTGGAAACTGAAAATGTCATGCTGTGACGCATAAGCATACTATTTTCTATTTTCCATCTTGTTCGCCGTACCTACAACATTGTGAACATTTGACACTTATTTCCAGAATATTTCAGTCTGACTTTTCATTAACTGTTATGTATAACTAGTTGGCAGAAATGTACATACCTATTTGTACTGTGCATTTATTCCATCCTGGTAACATGGAGTTGTTCCTATGATAATTTGGTTTACTCGCATCACTCATAGTCATATTACATTTTCTGAATAGACTTATTGCCCTTACAGCTGCAACCTGAAATATTTTTGTTTTGGTAAATACACCTAGATAGTTAAACACTCGTAATTTGTCACATTGTAACTGCACCAGGTTTTTTAAAGGAAAATAGCATGAATTTTTAATCATCTGCTGGAGAAACTTTGAATTATTTTTGTTTTATGGAAAATCGAAATAATTTACGTTCTCCTTTTAACTATTTTGGTACACAACTAATGAGGGTCACCCAGCACTGTATTAGTATTAGTTTTTAGTATTAGTATAAGCGCTTGCAATGATAATAAACAGATAATCTTCCTTTAAGACTTGATGACCTTGTAAAGAAGAGGCAGAAGCAAATGAGATTTCACGAGGCAGATTCATAAAATTATCCAACTCTTTGATCTTCGAATGTGTTCATACATCTGTCAATGTGTGTTCCACTGTTTTCAGCAGATTACTGACACGTAAACGATAACGTATGCTATCGCAATTTTCGCACCTTTTGTTGCATGGCCACATTTTAGTTAAACTGCTTTTATTACCGGCAATAAGTGTGATTCAATCAGCACCTTTTATTGCACTTTCAGCATAGGTGTGTAGCTATTACCTAACATCTTTCTTTATAATTTACAATATAGAAATTCGACTAGTTTTATTATAACCATTAAAGGTACAACCTTTAAAAGTTTTAGTCTATAATATATGTACTACACAACGAAAGACGCAAGCAAAGGCAATAAACCATTCATTTAAATTATAAACAAGGAGTGCAATAGGTAGTATGTACGTAATACGTACACAATCAGCATAATTAGTCATAAGTAAAATGTCTTTTGAATGATACATCACATGCCCTGTCTCAGCCATTGAAAATTTAGAAATCGTGGTAATGCTGGAACTGCTGTTACATAGTACTATAGTACATACTTCCACATGTTTTCACCACATTAGTTAGTGATAAAAAAACCGCTTGATTAATAAATAAACCGTTCAATCGAAATATAGAAAAGGTAGCGAAAGCAGAGTAGTTTTCTAACTGTCTTAACGTACAATTTGTCGAAAACAGAATAACTAAAT
>JAHZMT010004221.1:0-23200 GCA_027743785.1 Sinhomidia bicolor
TTTATATTAAAAATATATGTAGGTATATAAAAACTTACAAAGAAAGTTTGGTTTCCCATCATCAAAAAAGCAAAGCTCAGCGCCTCACTGTTTGAAAAATTTGGTCAAAAGGTACTATTTATACAACCGTTAAGTCATTTCTAAACTCGTAATTACTTTCCTTTACCTTGTGTCTTTCAATTAAAGATGCTGATAAAAACGTGCATGGCCCATGTGCGTGTGTTTCCATTCAGCCAAGTCACAAGTAAAGTTCTATATTTGACTCTACAGTTTGATGAATTATTAATCCCCAAATAATTCCCATTTTCAAACAATATTTGACGCAATACAAGATTTACTGCTAATTAAAACGTAATGTGCACGTTTTCAGTTTTATTCGTGTCCACAAAATCCCATATTCCTTTCCAAGGTAACTCGTACTTGGGTAAGCAAGTGTTTATCTTTTTCTGCTGTACTTTGTTTAGCATTGCCAGCTGCACACTTAAGTTTCGCACGTGTGCAATAGAGTGCGCCATAGTGACCTTGTGTACTTCCGACAACCGAAACAAAAAAGTTTGAAGCTAAATATGCTGCTGCAAAATGCAAGTAAAAACCGTTTTGTCTCTGTGTAAAGTGACTTTTGACTCTATACACCTCTCTAATAGCAAGAAATAAATGGCATAACGCCTAATAGATTTATAATTGTCTAATGAGTTTGACATGTTATTTAAATGGAGGAAACAGTCAAGACAATAAAGTGGGTGGTGGTGGACTTTTAACATTACATTGTTACGACATTACACTAACGCCTAGAAAATGGGTTAAACTCATGGGAATTGCCACAACAGCTTGTAATTCCAATTGCTATAAAATTACAGAATATAAGTGATAAACTGACAAAAAACGTGTACCTGAAAATTGTGGTTTGGGATGTTAATTATTTTTAATTATTGTCTACATTTTTCATCGGAAGATAGTACACGAAGAAAAAAAATACAGTGATCTTGAACATTTTTGGCAAACTGGGTCTTGTGTCATCATCATACTAATTTGTAATCTAAATAACTCCACCTGTCTACACTAATAAACCTGTACATTGCAAACGTCATAAGAAAGGATCACGGTACAAGCTACACGACATCTTTCGGTTATCCAACTGGTAAGAAAATCAATCGACTTCAAAGCCTTTGTCTACAGCGTCTGTCGACATTAAATTTGAAGTGAATCGTAGAGAAAATGTAGCAGCTAGAGCATGAACGGCAAGACAATCTGACAGACTAACAGACCAATTTTATAATGTATCATTAACGGTGATCCTCCCTAATAACATTGCGTGGCTCGACAAGCATTCTCCAGTAAACGCAGCCACAAGCAGGGTTTCTACTACTCTACGAAGAACGCCTTGAACGTGGAGATTGAACGAGCATGTCAGAAAATGTAACTAGTGTAAAATTGCACTTTAAAACAATGTTGTAACTCATCACAGCTCATGCAGCGATTAATATCTAACGAAATTGAGATCACATAAAAATATCACTACAGGTAGGTACGTGTAATACATACGCCATACCGTACATTGTTTTGTTCTGCCAATAAAAGTACATTTAAATACAATTTTGCATTGTTTTCTGTGAAGACCACACAGCACCAAAATGGTGAGCGACAGCGATGCATTAAGTTGATGATGATGATGGTGGTGGTGGTGGTGGTGTTAGTTGTATGGTGCATATTACAGTGAGTGGTGTGTGCTGCTGATGATGATGATGATGGCGACGACGTAAGGTACGTTTGCTTGCAATTGTTGTTGCCTCAAGGTCTACTTAACCTTGTTTTCAACTTGTGTTTCAAGTTCAGGAAACTCGGAAGTGGAACTTTTTTCTCTTTCTTGCTGTTACACACAAACTTGTAGATATAGTACGCGCGCCGCGCCGTAAGCAAGAGCTACTACTACTACTACAACTGTTCATACAAAAGATGATCGCGATCATCAATAATATCATGATCATAATATTTATGCTATTATCATATATACAACCTGCTATGATTGGTTATACGGAACGGATGATGATGGTTGGGAAAAATGGAAGTTATTTATTTTGCTGTAAAAAGTTTTGGGTATAATTAGACAGTTACCACAAAAGTACATCATATAAAAAAGAATTACAACAAAAAAATATTATTAGCACTTTACAATTCTCTGCACATTATCATTATTATCCGTTAGATTATAGACGTACGTACCAATAATTAATTCACCATACTAAAGGACTAGCAATCTGCTAGTCATACACACGAACACACACATACTCGAATGTTCCACACTTTTAAGGTTGATATATGAGTACAAAAATGACATGCTTTTAAAAATAAGGTAGAAAATCATCATGTCAATTTTTAGATGCATCATTATTCACATATTAGTACTTTTTTGAGTGAAATAGCGATACTATTTTCTAGGTTGTTGGATACTTTGTCAAAGCACTTGGGGCCGCATGAACCATATTTTTTCTGTGCAAGCTGTTGACAGGAATGTAGTAGCAACGTTAAAAAATGAGTTGTATGGCGCTGATGATGATGTAGCCTAAAAGCAAGCATTTGGTTTGTTGTGTGTGTAGTACAATCCGTCCTTTGTCCTTCTTTTTTTGCAGAACATACATACATACATCTGCTGAGTGTGCCAGCCAACACTAGAAAAATCACAGACAGCTTCAAACATGGTATTATTGATGGGTCCTATTGTTTCTATTTTGTATTGATGAAGGAACAATTACATTATAGCACGTACCTACGTATAAATTTTGATAAATGACTTTTAAGAAAGTTTTGCTAATGTAGGACATAGAATTGATTAATTCAGCATTTATTCATCTGACTATTTTTGCATATCGACAGTATTAAGTATATTATTATTAATGAAGTATCTCTCTAGGTAGCCTACACCAATTTTGTGATGAACGATAAAATTGGGAACTGTTTTTAGGTCGTAATGAATGAATGAATGAATGAATGAGTGGAAAGAGAAGACACAGAAGCTTTAGCAGTAGTAGTAGTAGGAGCATTTACGAACATCCTTCCTGTTCTTCACTTGTGCTTTTTATTGAAACGACAAATCTTTTTGTTCAATAATTCATTTTACACACTACTACGAATGTAATGAACTCCATGCCAGCATTATAATTTGCGAAGAGTTCACCTTGGCATTGCCTTTGATCTTGCACTTGCACTTATAGTTAGTTAACGCAACAAAATCTTTCGTGAGTAGTGAGTACTGTTGTAAGCCAAAAAAGGAGCTTGCCAATTTCATCAGAAGCAACAATCACTTTAACTAGAAGCAGGAAAGGCAAATTTACAAATAATTCGCACACATACCTATCATATTAAGCACAATAGGTACTTATTTTTTTGAAAACTTAATGCAGCTTGGCAAGAACATGGCTCATTCATATATGTATCTATATATATAGAATACTTACAAGTACTATTTTGAATATATGCTCAAAGCACAAAGAAACTTCGAAGTTTTTACCACGATGTCGCTGACAAGTCGTATAATGAAAAATTGTCCGTAATTTTTGCTCCTTTCTTCTTCTAAAATTATAGTCTTATTTGAGTTTAGGTATGCAGTATTTTTGTGCAAATACAAATAGTGAGAAAATGTTACGGATGACAATCATTTAGTCATGACAAATAGGCTTTAGTAATAGTGTCATATTCATCGTCGTCGTCGTCACCATCATCGTCTCCCTCTCTCTCTCTCTCTCTATCTGCCTTTATTGTAATCCAAGTTCTACTTTTCTTCTTTCCGCTTATTTTTACGACAAGTAGAGAAATGTTACAAGCACTTAAGTATAAACATACCCCATCAACTACAACTGCTTCTATAAAATGCACAACAACAGAAAAAAAATTAAATCCCACGCGTCTGAAATTGCATGCTACACTATTATGCTAATACTAATAATACCTAATGTATGTAAGAAACTTACACCAGCGAACAAAGTGATGGTGATGATGATCGTGGTGGTGGTGGTGGTAATTGTTAGATAGATAGCATGAAATCAGCATCACACCAAAGTAACAGCTACCACCACCATTATTACAGTCAGTCGACACAATTGAAAAAACCTATCCTCATTCCTCACATCATCGTCACCATCATCACGGCAGCCAACTAGCAGAAGAGCCATTAAAGTGCATCTAAATTGTAATAATGTTGGTGGTGGTGGTTAGCCGGTACCCTTAATACTTGTACTTATGTATATATGATGCCGATATGATGATGATGACGACTACGATGACTTGATAATTGCATAGATTGTAGATGTGTAAACTAAAAGTTACATACACCAACTTGTGCATGTACGCACTGTATATTATATATATATAGGTATGTATATGCATGCTGCTGCAGCATTGATACAAGAATAAAGAAGGAGGAAGAAGAAAGAAGGAAAAAGGAATTTAAAATGAGGAATTAGAAAGTTTTCACTAGTTGTGTTGCATACTTACTTACTTACTTACCCACCAAACACTTGAGCAAGTGAGTGTGCTCGACCTAGATATTAAATAATACAAGACGGTATTGTGTTATGTGTGCACACACCAAAATCTCAGAACAAGTCTCTACGGAGATAGATAGTAGTGGTAGAAAGAAACAATGAGCGAGTGTGCTACGCTGTCTCTGTCTCTCTCCCTCTTTCTTTACGTTTTTTAAGCATTGTAGTAGCAACGCGCACACTACCACAACTACTGCAATCAACATGTTTTTTTAAAATCATGAAAGCACACACAGTAATGAACACACACCAACAACCACAGCCCTTTCATACATTTTTTTCTTGTATTATCGCATCATCACCTACAATAATTTTCACGGCGTGCGATTCTAATAAATGTAGCATAACTTTTTCATGCTATTTAGCTGCTGCACCAATTTAATTTACATGAACAAGGGTATATAATTGAAAAATGCAGTGCAGTTTAGGTTAGAACAATAAGTGTAAATCATCGTGTGTAGTTGCATATGTATAATACATACCTACCTGTTATATACGCTTTTGTTTAACATTCGGTCATTTTTTTAACTCACTTTTTAGTATTACACCTAAGTAACTAGTACTGTTTTTGATAAAGAGTTAGCATGCGTAATCTTCTATCTGCTTCCTTTTAAAAATTATTATCTGCACTATTATAATAGGTGTAGTATGTATTACGGAGTGTAACAACAGCTTTAGTATTATTATTATTATTTTATATGCCTAGCTAATCCTACTATTTAATAAGAATCTTATATAGCAGATGCTGCGTATAGATGAGATGACCACGCAGTCTACAACCTGATCTACTGCATAATTGCAATTAAGCGTTTTATCGCCGTTTTTTATGGCTTAGTTATTTCCCCTCAAATTTATTGTTGAAAGTGTTTTCTTTAAAAAAATTTGTACTAGTTGCTGATGACTAGATATACATATGTACTTTCATACTTTGCAGCTGCAGCTGTGCTAATGATTGATTCGTTTTTGTTTGAGTAGTAGATTTTCTGGTAACATGAGTTTTGAATTATTTTGCTGGTGTAGTAGTAGTAGTGTGGTAGCAATTTTGCTCAATTTCATGTTATTTAATACTAATTATAATTGTTTTAATTTCATATTATTTAACACTATATCAATGAAACAATTTAGAGGTTGGAAAAAGTGTATCACTTTTTAGTACAAGTGATGAAGGAAAATGAAAATAGATATTTTTTTGATCTTTTGGCAAGAAGCATGCACGCATGTAAAAATAGACAGTGAGAGAGATACACCCTGAATAATGTGCATTTTTTGCTTTCTTTTACAGAGGAAGAAAGTAAATGAGTACACAGACAGATAGAAAAGTGCATTTCCTCATTAGAGTTGCTGTCCAACTTTCATCTGATTGCGTGGTAGCTTGTTTTGCTAAATGTGTACTAGTAGCAATGCACTTTTTGAGTTGGCCATCCTCAAATAGGTGTCAGTTTAAAGTGAATTTTAATTGTGGATGAGAGGTCGTTCACACCGCTCAAGTAATTTACATTGGATCAACAGATCGTACATAAAAGCAGAACATGAATGCGAACGAGGAGATAATGAAATTTCACTGATTTCCTAAATCCATATTAATAAAAAAAATCTTTTTTTGTGGGTATGTGAAATGAAGCACGAGCTATACTGCACTTTTTTGTGATGGCTGAAAATGCAAGCCTATTTTTGAATTTATTACTTGACACTTATTATGACAGTATTGGCAGAAATGACATGCAGATGTGAAAGTCGTTTCTAAAATTACAATAATGCGCTTACAACAGTTTAAAAAATTAATTGGCCAACGAAGAAGGAGGACTGCGTGTACAACATAACGGAACATCGTCTTCGTTTTGAAAACGGACAATAAAATCTACCGTCTATGTTACTGTATCCATGAAAACATTATTCTCGCCGCGCTGCACTGCACTCGTTGTCATTACCAACTTCATATGCTATGCACTTTTCTCTCTTCCCAAGCAAAACTAATTAGTTTGCAAACATACTTGGTGCTAATAATAACAAGTTAAGCGGCGTACGTTAGCGCTACACAAATAGAATGACGGTGCGCGACTAGGTTTGTGAGTCAGTTACAGATTTCCTTTAAACTACCTACCTTGCACGCGGTTCTTAAACAAATATAGCAATAATAATAATAATATGCTGGTTTTCTTCTCCCTCTCATCATTAGGAAACAACAGAACGACGTTATTTTGTTTTAAAAAATATTTATATATTTTTACCGTATATAAAAGTACACTTGGATATTTCAATGCTGTTACTTTATATAAAGTAACGTAATTTGGAAAGTAAAAAAATGGACCATCGTTTAAGCGTAGTAATAGTAATAATAACAAAAATATGTGCATGGATTACGTCGTCTCAGTTCATTCACTTTTGTCCATTCATATTCAGCAGCAGCAACAGGCAAGAGACTAGGGAAAAGTTACCTACTGACTCATAAAAGAAGAATGACAAAAGGTGACCGCAATACGTCTCCCGTCACGTCACATATTTTGCATATTGTCACAGCGCTTTTTTCGTTGTATACTTTTTAAGGGCATTGACACATTGGTCATAACTAATTAAAAGAAAGTCTTTTAGTTTATTTACGAGTAAATTCCTTAGTATATGCGTCTTCCCAGTGTCTACCATTGTCGCTGCTGACCATCCATCAATTGCTAAGACTACTCTTTTTGTTTGTTAAATACTTCAAGTCAGTCAAATGCAACCCGGCACTACACGACAAGCTAAATGTGGATATTTTCAAACCATCTAACTGACATTTTTTTAGTCTTTTTAGTACAGCAGCTAGAAGAAAAAAAATTTGTTGACATGACCTTAAAATGCCTTTTCTGCTTATGTAGATGATGATGATGGTGTATGTACAGTGCGGAATAAATGAATGAAATTATTTCTACCGTGTACACAATCGTTAATTTATACAAAATTTTTAACGTATGGATGATTACCACCTTATTACAGAAACACACAAGTATGACATTTGTAAACAAAACTTGCAGGTAAAAACTAAGGAAGATTTGGTTGGACACTGGGAGAAGAAAAGAGGAATGCCTACCTGCACATATTATAATTTATTTACATACTCTCGTGTAATACGTACAGCTACCTACTTCTTCCACCGCACTACTTGAGCAACATAAGCAACATCTAATTACTCACAACACTACTTTTAAATCTCATAAGTGGTCGTCGAAACCACCGCCTTCACGTTAATTGACATTATGCATATATATATATATCTATAGTCGAAGAAAGACATTTAGCCTGTTTAAAGGTCAAACAAATTTAAGTAGTACTGGCAGTGCTAAAATTAGTATTAATAAATTCGGAAAGTCTGCATGTTTTGGTAACCGAGTACTTTCTAAAATGTTTTTTAACGCTTTACATCAGAGAAAAGGTAATAAAACGACCGTCAACATCATCTCATGTCAATGTCCGCTTACCGTTGCCGTTGTCATACTAACTGTCTTCTTTTCTACTTGTGTGAATAATATGAGGAGGAAATTTCACTCGAAATGAATTTTTTCCCTTTGAAAAAAATACTACTACATACTTCAGCTAGCTATGCTCACGTAATGCCAGCTGTAAACATTTGAATGGACACTTTTGACTCTCATTTTTACCTTGTAGATGGGCGACGAAAGAAAAAATTTCCCTTGGTAATTAACGGTTAAAAAGCATATAAACAATTATTAGCCTTGTCGTGTCAACGAACTCGTACTTTCCAAGAAGGTCATCGTACATCATGATTCATGGCTAAGCCACTTCCTGTTTCCCTCCTAGAAGAAAAGGAAAGCAATGTGTGGTTTGTGACAATCAATATTTCAGTCCTTGAATACACACATGCAGATGAATAACCCGATGCATCGACAAAAGTCGTATAAATTAAACGTCAAAGTATGGAAAAGGCAGAGAAAATTGAAGACGGCGTAGTCCAAAGTTGTAAACAAAAGTAATGACCTTCATACAAGTAACCATCGACTTTGCCCCCTGCTTCAGTTAATTTATTTTATACTTCATACTTCACGACAACTCTTCAAGAACTCTCAACTTTTTTCATTCTCAAAAATCCTTGTACTGTTTTTTTACAAAGTATAATTATGTTCTTATCACATGGAGATCGTTCAAAGTAGCACAAATATACTTGAGACGTGTTAGATCAACAATTCAAGACAAAATTACAGAAGGCCTGTATGCAATTAGTGAAAGTAGGTATTCCAGTTCCAGTAAAAGTCAATGAACGTTGGTAGCTTGGTTGGTATATGTGAAGGTAAAATCAACTGGATGTAAACAATGTTTGTTTGTTTGAGAAATGGAATGAAAATGGATAGACATTAAAACGCGTATCCCAAGTGCTTTTGATTTTTGAAAGATGTTGTCTTCCAAAGCATTCAATATTGAAGACAACTTCATTTTACTATAATTTGCTACTTAAATTTAATTACAAAATGATGCATCTACGTTTGTGTGTGTGTGTGTACTTTAATTTTTAATGAATAAAGTTCTAATGTTCATTTCAGTTTCATTTCTTTGTTCCTTTGTCGATTTTCTCGGGCTAAATAATTATAATGCATATAAGTACAAGCTTTAATATTTAACAACCATGAAAATTACCAGTTGCTCATTTGTTTACCCTGAATTTGCCTGTTGAGTTGTTAAAGAAAATTACAAAAAAAGGAATAAAAATTATCTTCCTGCATTCTTCAATCCAAAATTATGTATTTTGCAATTTTGACTAAAAGAAAGCTGAAATTTGCTCTGTTTTCTTCCTTTGACAAATTACAGGTTGATCTCTTTACATCTATAGGTAATACAAAATATCATATTTCAATCAAAAAAACCTTCCAGCATTTTCGCTTTAATGATGCTCGTTTTTTCTCTCTTGGGAATATGAGGCGCAGCTTACGTCGCGAAAATGTGAGCTACTGTAGCCTTTGTAGTTCAGGTCTCGTGTATTTGATGTTTTTTGCATGACTGCAACGTGAAAGTTATACAATGAGACAAGACTGTTTATGCACATGGACGTAAAAAAATGACTAAATTATGTATGTAGTACATGTGCACAAGTACAAGGGTACGAATGTTGAATGGAAGGAAAGTAAACTATGATAATGTTTAAGGTATACTGCCAGTGAGTTTACCGTATGATAAAAATAATACATACACACATTCGTCCACATAGGTAGTTCAACAAATCTTACACAATATGTGAAAGTTTTTACCAAAATGCCAAACAAAACTATCCAGCATGGCATAGAACAGCAGCACAGGCTAAAATTTAAAATAAACGGCTGACCTTACATTTCTGTGCAATAATATTTACCAAGTATAAATGATTATGATGAAATCATATAAAATTCGATATGTAATAAAAGTGAAAAATATACTACCTATTTAATGACATGGTTGATTAGTTGATTGCTTTTTCATTAAATGTTTTAAACCTCATTACTATATAATAATGGAAAATGAAGCGGGCTATCTTTATAAACAGTTAAAACTGAATGCAAGTTTATGTAACTGATGAAAATTGCAAATGGCCATACAATACATGGCTGTATGTATATATCTGCAAGGGATAACTTTAATTACTGCTTAGCATTCTGTCTCTCATTTTTATAGATTGCAATTTAGTATGAAACAAGTAGCAAAGTAATTAAAAGTTGTAAAAAAATATTGGATGAAAATGAAAGTTTAATTAATCTTGCTCAAGCTCAAATACAATCAACCAGGAAACTGAGACATGTAAACCCTGTAAACAAACTATTAGAGTATTGATGTCGCATTAAATGACTTTATAACGTATTTAAAAACACTGAAGTGACAGCACGAGGAAGACGAAAATGTAGGTATTTGGTTTTCACCAGAGAAAGAAGAAAGTGATATATGAAAAAGTAAGGCGTGTTCCCTTCAACTGACAATTATCTTACCAAGGCTTTGGCTGACGTGGCCTTACAATGGCACCAAAAGTAGCTACTATGTAACACAGCCTGCCACCAGCACAAAAGCCGCCGACAACGCTACCACCACCACCAGCACCAACATCCTCATCTCAAAGATGTAGCATATGACACTACCACACCACAACTCAACTGCTCTCTCCAGAAAAGTAGCAGCAAGTAAAGAAGAAGCCTTTATTCAAGTACAACATCCGGCCGTGAACTTATGCATAGCAATGATGGCGGAATGAGGGTTGGCGGACAGACATAAAAGAAAGTACAATAACACAGTTTTGCCTCCCCTCTTGTGTATGCTGTCATTGATGAAAGAAGACGTAGTAATGAGAAGTGACTTGTGAAAAGTGAGCTACAGAGAAAAGTAAACTAGGTACCTACACCAGTCCTGTTTTATACATTGAAAATGTCCTTGTCTATATCCAGTATACCATCAATTTAGAATGTTTTTTTAACAAGCTACCTACACAAAAAAGCATACAAACTTCTCTAATTATCTCTTTACAAGGCTTTATTAAATGTGTAAACAAGACTATTTTCGTTTTTTGTAACAATAATCCACTAACATATTGCCATATTGCATCCCAGTGTTGAAAATTAGTATGCGCAATTACATGTCATAACAGGTTCAGCTTATTTATAAATGTCCTGTTAGTCCTCTGTGAAGCACGTTTTCTTCCACCTTTTTTCCATTAACTCATTCACAATGACACCCGACGTCTTTCACCATCATTGGCTTCACCTTTCATCAACTTTTTGTATTATAACTTGACTTCAGAAGTAGAAAATTGATGTGTAAGAAAACTCCAGGAAATAAATGGAAAACCGTCATAAATGTTTCTCGGTAACATAATAAATGAAAAGAGTTTACAAATTATACAAAAAGGCGGGGGGGGGAGATTTTATTTGAACTTTTTTCCTGTTTAATAATATATGTAGTTCTGGAAAATCTTTGGAAATTTTTGTTGGAAGGGTCTCATACAATGAAGACGTCAACCTAGTTGAACTCTCCAGATATAAGTGATTGCGTCTTATTCAGAGCTTTTGTTGATTGAAAAAGACAGTTTGAAATTTTATCAGCATGAAACGGATAGAAGTTTTCATAATTGCTGAATTACCATAGACTGCCAGGTAACGTTGTAGTAGCATGGCTTTACATATTCATACAGAGCGATCAAGCATTGAAAAGTTACCCGTGTGTACAATTATCTGCATAAGGATAGTGAATAGATCCAGTCAATATACCTATGCTAAAATCAATGAAAAATATGTTGACGAAATAAATGTACTTTTTGGAGAGTGCATTGAAAATGGAATCACAAATGGAATTTTACTCTGCTATCAAAAATGATAGTGAATTGTAATTTGAAAAACAGTTCCTTGACATTAACCAGATGTCTTACACAACACAATGGTAGGTAGTATTGATATGATAACTACCTATTTGGTAAAAACACACTTTTCATTTTTATTGTAATTTTCTTTTGTACTAGGTTGAAGTATTGTGCTCTAACAATATGCGAAGTACATATTGTTACGACAACTTCACTTGTAACCTATACTATTCCAGTATTTTTAGAAATAAATTCGCCTTTTTTCGTAAACTTCTCAAAAAGTCGCCATCCATCATTTTCCGGAGCGTACAAATTGTATGTAACTTGAAACCAGCATAATAGGTACGTATAATGACATATGCGCTAGACAGCAATCAAAAAATGTGACTTAAGATGTCAAATGTCACATGTTTATCTAATCTAATTCAATAGCTTCTGACTTGTCTCTCAAAAGGATTGAATTGTGAGAATAAAGCACTACTCTGTTATTGTATAGACGCCAGTAGATTCCAAATTGTCTCTATTTCATGGGAAGATAAACAGTATTTACCAAGAGTTGGTTCCCCCGTCACTGATAAAGTCCGCAAATGCTCCAAAAGATAGTCAAATGAATTATGTATGGAAATGTATGGATTCCTAGGTTTGTTCCTTTGTTTTGTTCCTAGATTCCTAGGATTGTTTAGAAAACGTAAGTGAATATGCTTTGTCAAAAGTACCTGTCCTCGCAAAGCAAAACTATAATAATGACTTGTGTTGATAAACATTTGATGTCATCATAAATGCTAAAAATAGAAATACCTGATAAAATAGCTCCTAACATTTTTCTCAATTAAATATAAATCACAAACAAAAAAACAACAACTTGTACTCCAGGCAACCTGTTAAACTTTGTTCAAGACATACATACTCATATGTACATATATTATACCTACGAAGAANATATGTACATATATTATACCTACGAAGAAAAAGTGTCTCAAGAGTAAGTCACGTTGTTCGTAAAGAAAGCTATATTTATGCTACGAAATAAATAGTAAATAGAGCCATGTGCCCGTTCACATCATAGACATAGGTTCATTTGACATATTAAAATGCTCATTATTACATTCTTATGTGGCCATAAGCTAAAATGTGTTTAATATTGAAGGAAATGTGAACTGTGAGAGCCTCACACACAGTAAATAATGCTCTACTACTAACTAAGCAGATAAGTTCCTTATATAAGTATATGACAGCAACACCGTAGATAGGCTTTATTTTCTGCTTGGCTGGAACGAAGAAAAGGAAATTATTACGGTGGTTTGCTTGCACACAAGTGGCAGTGTTTGCATAATATAATAATAGAATATATACGTAAATGGGGCAGTAATGTTGATGAAAGAGGTATTACAAGATCGTATGAAACGTGAACTTTCAGTCTCGTGTTTTTCCAAACTCACATGTTTGGTACGCGTGCCGCATACGTTGCCGTAACCAGAGAGTAAAGAACAAAAGAGCAAAGCAGCAGGAAGGAGAAGGATAACATATTGCCTCATTACTGTTGTTTTTATATAGCTGCTCTGTGGAGGTATATAATGTTTCATGAGTTGTCTATCTGTTTCCACGATATTTCCCAAGCACTACTTCATCCACTTTCTTCCAAGTAAACTAGTTAGTTAGCACTGGTCGCTTGCATTTTACACCACACACATACTCTATACTGCATCACATAACTACAGTTGAGCTACTTTTCTGCTTTTTGCTTGCTTGCAGCTTATTTTTGTATATTTACCCAGAACAAGTTACTTTGTTCCAAATTGGAAACCTTTGCATAGCTATATAGGTACATTTTTTGCTGAGTATTTACGTTACTATATTTATGTTAATTGCTTTGTTTTTTTGCAAACACAGGACATGTCGTTACTGTCACTGTCTTTTATTACATGAGCGGTAATTTTGAGTTTTTGTTTTCATCAAATAATCATTTCCCTCTGGGGTGCACTAAAGGATTGTGACTTGCACGAAGGAACAAGAATGATTATGCAATTGTATTATATATATTATTCAATCCATTCTATTGTAATCAGGAGCAGCAGCAATTAAATGGCATATATACATTCCTATACATGACTTGGCATAATATTAGTAGTAGTAGTAGAGAACCAACAGTATTACAACTGTCAACGGTACCTACTTGGAACACATAAACAGTGGAAGGATGAAAATGAATGAAGGGGGAACATTGATGCGCTATATACCCTGTATGTACAACACATGCCTCGTATGCATAAGTTAAATATTTTGCAACAAAGCATTTCATCATTATCATTCTCGTAATTTTTATTTCATTATCAAAATTAGTCTGTGTCGTGATTTTCCGCTAGCTTACAAAGTCTGACAGTGTTGGAAACAGTGTGAATTAGTATACAAATGAATTTGAGGAACAGTGTTGCGCAAAACTGACACTTGACTCAAAACTTGACAAGCATCTATTTAACTTTGACTTGATTATTATCGAAACTCTCTTCTTCATTGAGCAATGTAATTTAATTCACCGCCTACAAGTATTACTTACAGTTTTAACATAAGTAATTCAATAAAAATGACTAGCAGGGGCTTTTTAATGGAAATGTTTATTAAACTGCCAAGCTTAGCAAACAGGGCCACGCTATTCAGTAGCTCATATTTGTGTTACATACTGTCTTTTATTTTTGCATTAGTAAGATAATTAGTAAAACAGGATTTGCTAATTCAATTTCAGCCAATTTCCCATTCGCCGTCATTTACCATTATCGTCCATATTTTCTACAAACTCAAGTACCCCTTCACACTGAGCGCCTCTCTGAAATCTGAGAGATTGCACAATGATGAAGAGGAAAATCATTTTTCGTATAATTACATATTTATGCATATATGAGCGTATGGTGAAAAAGTTTTCCCTTTGGCTTTCTACGTATGTTCCACCCAACTCATATAACAACACTGATGATTTTGTAAGCCTACCTATTTCGTCAAAGTAATAAATAACCTTCTGTTAAGTATCTTTCGGCGCGAATAGTGCACTACACGTATAAATGCGAGATGCTATAAAATTATATTTGCTGTGAAAGGAACGAATCCCCTCTAGTGTAGGTCACGTTTTTCACATTTAAATATTCGTGTCTTGCGTAGTCCTCTGCTATGTTTTCATTTCCACCATCATCATCATCATGGCAATATTTAAACAGTTTGCTTGCACAGCAAAGCAATGGAAGCGAGAAAGAAGCTTACTTTACACAGAGGAGCTTTTTTACCGGTGTAATGGGGTGCTGCTGGTGGTGGTAGTGGTATGGTGTGTTGGTGGAAGATGCTCATCAAACGTGAGTTTTGTTATGAAATCGTTTTGCTTAGTTTACATCTTTACATCATCATCCCTTCTGCAATGCGGCCACCCAACCACCACCACCACCATCAGAAAAGTTGGAGAATGGAAATTTCCTACGCTGACTGTCGCTTGTGTACATTGAGAAAAAAAGCATTTATAATTTGCACACATTCCAACAGCAACTCATGCAAAATAGACTACTTAAATAAATGTCTTTTTTAGATGTACAACGATGATAAGATGCGATTATACTTTTCTACCGTTTCTAATTGAAAAACTTACACCAGAACCATGAATAAATCTCGCAAATTTTTACAACTCATTAAACACGTGCTCAATGTTAATTTAAAAAAAAAAATTTAGTATATATGCGACTATAGTAAACTGATAATATTCTTACAACAGCAATTTTTGTTGCTGTGGTTGTACATGTACCTATGAAGGCAAGTATGTATTATATGCTTATGCATAAATAATGTATGTACCTGGCTACCTTTGAAACCTAATATATAAAAGTATACCTACTTGCACGTGCCCGTATAAAATGCAGAGTAAGTGGAAAATAAATACATAATTTGAAATCGGATCGGATGGTTTGATGACAGTAGTCTCTACCAGCACATTTATTATGACTTTTCTAAAGAATTTCATACCCTGGCATTTTGCTCAGTTTCTCGATTCCCAATTAGACAAAGTGCTGAGATATCGCCAGTTGAAACCCACCACAACAAACACAGTGATAGCCCATTATTATGCAAACTCTTGTAAAACAATTGACGAAGAAACGGCAGATGATGCAATCTAATGAGAACTTCGGTTTTTTAAAACCTAAATCAACGTGCCGTCAGTATGCTGTTATGCCATCATCAAAGTGAAAACTGAAAGCATAATGTTCCTTTGGAAGCAATAATAATAAATGCTTAAAGAGTTACCCACAAAACAACGTGACGCTTAAACTGAGAACTGCCCGACTGAAGCAGAAATTTTAAATGGAAACATGTCTAAACATGTGAAGTGCAACGTGATTCCATGAAGTATTATGTATTACGCCGACTATACATACATACATCCATACATACTTAGCTACATAGCTACATACTTGCAAAATTTATTTCACCTTGGTTGGTTTTCCTTACCTACATCAACTGCTATTTCAATTTTTCGGGTAGAACTCAGCCCACATGCTTGTGTTGCCGCCGTTGAAAAAGAACACGGTAGCAGAGGCATAGCAGAAATTGAGAAGAGCGCGGCGTAAGAGCTTTTCTTTTTTCTCCAGGCTAAAGGAACAGGTTGCTGGCTGGTTGCTTTCTTACATCACTATTACTTTGCAAAGTAGTATGAATTCGTTTCTTTCTTTTTTTTATCCTACTACCTTTCGTATATGATACACAGGCATATTATTTAGTATGTCATGTTATGTCTACTACCTTGCTCAATCATTCTGTTCAATGTTAACTTTTGGTAGTTGGCGAGTAAGTAAAAAGGAGGAAATGCTATTATAATGTACTACTACAACCGCACAGCTTACATAGCAGCACATATAACGCTGTGAGGTAATAGTAATAGGCAAACTGAATAACGGTGGTAGTCACAGTTGGTATGTAGGTAGTAGATACCAGTACACAAACACAGGGCTTAAAAGCACGCAACAAAGTAGGACACCATGAAAAAAAAAGAGTTTGATTACATCGAGCATTTTTTTCGCGTTGATCGTGAACATGAACATGACTATGATGATGCATGCATGCCAAATTGTCCCTTCTATAATAGTAGAAGCTTGATAGTCAGCTTGCCTTGCGCTTCTTTCACTCTTTTTCCTCAACAATCAGCGTAACCACGATGAATAGCACGGCTTTCATTGTTGCTGTATTTAATATGCATGCACACAGCAGGACAAAATGGAAGGTTTACTTTTTCGAGCGAGGAAGCAAAGTAGAGAGATGTCAGTGTCGGCGCATGTATGTATATTCAATTTAGATGCCGAGTTTCAGAATGATGCTTGTGAGGAGAAGGAAAATGTCAATGTTTTGTCGTGTTTTCTTTACCGACTGACAGTAACCACGACAGGAGAGCATGTAAGACAGTCCATGGAAAATAGTCGGTGAAATACTGAGGTAATTTAATTTTCATGAGATTACTTCCTTTTATTAGGGTAGGTATCTTTGATTAGTTTCATAGTGTCCTCCATAACCACCTACACAGGAAAAGCAAATGTGACCAAATAAATCAGTCCAGGAGACTTGGGACATGAGAAAATTGCTTAAGACATTTCCGTTATGCGATTGCAAAATCTTGGAAAGTTATTAGCGGCTATATTTATTTTGGTTTTGACGGAAATTAGGGATTGGAAAATTAATGGAAAAAGTTTACGTTTCCTTTCAATGAAATAAGGAAATTGAAAATTGGTCGAATGAAAGTTGCGCAAATTAATTTGTATTTATAATATATGCCTATCCAAAATTCAAGGCATTTTGCATACTATTAGATAATCATCATCAATGGCTTATTGATAGAATTGTTACGTTAAGTAATTGCTTTTCAATGAGGGCAGAGAGAAAGTGGTAACATGAGCAAAAAATTTTTTTTAACACTTACAATATCAACACGATAAATGTATGAATGCATGCAAGCTGTCTGAATTGTCCGTCTACAAAATGATCAAAATATTACACTAAAAAATATGCATACCTACAATTATAATTGCAATTGCATACATATTTCAAGTCGCAAAGCCAATCTCTCTCTCACCCTTTACAACAATTAAATCTGTATCAATTTCATGATGCATCATTATTATAACCATAACCTATGTTGTTAAATGAAAGGGATAAAATAAATTCTAGATTTTACTGTCTCAATTATTTTTGCATGTAATCCACATTACAGGTAAGGGCTCATGCAATGTGCACACTCTGTGAAAATAATACAGACAGAAGCAGCAGCAGACGTGCATGCATGTCATATCACAAATGTACATATACTGCGCACTTGTTTCTTAGTAACCGAGAATGAAAAAGAAAGACAAACGACATCATGGCTTGCACTTTTTTCGAAAACTAGTTTTTTCAAATGCATCATTAAACCAGAGCACCATAATCATCATCATCATCGTCATCGCCACATGATGACTAAATAATCGTGAGCAATAATAGCAATATGAGAACGTGAAAACTTTTCTGTCATATATTCCTACAGATAACAATCTTACTTCATTTCACATTTGTACATGCACCATATTTGCTATTACACTGAACAAGATTTTTATGCAAAAGGCATTTTTCATGCTACCAAGTTGTATTATTATTCTATTGCATGTGTAGCCATGGCAGTCCTCGGTAGTCGGTAAATAGGAAAAGAAGAAAAAGTAAAGTGGGCTACAGGGAAGTTATATCAACGACAATATATTACTTACCTACTATCTAGAATTTATAAGAAAAGCAAAAAAAGACACGTTTCCTTTCAGTTTTATAGGAAATTTTTTTAGTGGCTACTTGTCATTAAATATCAATTACGTTTACAACTTTTGTTCTGTTATGTTCAGGTTTACGTAAGTACCTATGTACATACATTAATATTTCATTGTTATTGATAATAAAGTGGTCAACTATTTATTCTAATAATAAAGATCATATATCATATATCATATATATATATTGTAATGCATGCTCAACAGCGTTTTATATTAAATGTAGCACAAAGACATAATTGTGGGGGAAAATGGCTGCAAAATATTTTGAACAAACTGTCAAGCAATTTCAATAATAAATAAATATACGATCATGACGATGATAATAATAAGCTAAGCTCTAGCATTACCCGTCGTCGTCACATGTCATATTGAAAAGAATCTCGTGTGTCTCTTTTTGACAAAAGGAACGCTAAAGTTACACCAATTTAACAGAGCTACATATATACAAGGTATTTTGCAGAATTTACGGATAGACAGTTAAATACGCGACATGTTAAAAAATTGACGGTGCTGAAAAAGCTTTCGGTCTTTGCAAAATAAAAATGTTATTATGCTTTTAGCCTTAATATTTTCTCTTATAGCGTAGGTATTAAATATCATCACCGTCATCATCATCATTGTATGTATATGTTTACTGAGAAACGTGATGTATGTCTAGATGTATACATGCATAAAACACAAGTTGACAAACTTTCACAACAACAGCAGCAGCAGCAAAAGAGCAGTGATAATGGTGTGAGTAAAGTCTGCTGTTGTCTCTCGAGCTGTATTTAAGACAATGCAATAATAATAATAATAATAAACGCTGTTGGTGGAGGTGCTGCTGCTGCTGGTATAGTTATAATATTGTATTGGTTAGCCACATGACACGTTTTGCTGTAATAACCTGTTGACTATCATCATCATCATTTTGTATATTATTTTTTTGGTAAAGTGCTCAAGTGAGCAGGTAAGGCATGTAGGTATGTATGTATGTATGTATGTATCAGCCAGCGTAAACTGTATTACGCTGATGATGATGATGATGATGGTAACAATGAAATTCATGCAACACAGAAACCGGAGCAAGTTTGGTAGGTTTACGGCAGCAGCGATATGACGCGCGGTGGAGAGGAGTAGTAGGATATATAAATGCGTGTCTGAAAAATAAATGTAACAATGGCACATGTGGGAAGGAAGAAGAAAAAAGTGAACATTGATACAGCGACAATAATAATAATAATAATAATAATAGGATTCACAATACTAATTTCTGTATATATGTCACACACACATACATACCAAATGGATACTATACTTTTTTTCAAATGATGATAATTTAACGCTTAGCATTGCATTTTGTATATTGTTGTGCATCGCATTTTAGAATAAGATATCTATACAGCAGATTCAATTTTATTATTAATGCTACTACTAAAAGAGTATAATACTTTTTAGTTTCTGTCTGCATGGCGTATAGTATAGTGCATGGCTTACTTTCTCATATTATGTGAAGAGAATCTAGGTCAGTAGAAGAGATTTTTTATTCAATGGAGAAAATAATACAAGCGGTGCATGCTTATTTCATATACATGTGCACATGTACACAACACTTCATATACATGTTATACGTATATATATATATATATATATGATGTGTACAATAAACATAATTGCATGCATCTATCAAATGTACACAACTGAGTTTTCAATACCAATAGCACAATTATGCTACTTATCATTTGGGTGCTGACTTGAATGCTGGCCAGATTGATAGATGAATAATATGTATATTGTATAGTGAGTAAATTGGCAAAAAACAATTGCTTCGCCTTCTTGTAAAGATGCGCAAGCCCAGATTCATTGTTGTTTTATTTCTTCCTTGATAATTTTAGTTGATATTTTTGTTGTAAATATTTGCTCATTTCAGCTAGGGCGCTTGTAATTATGACTTTTTGCTGTAGAGTTGTTATTGTCATTTTCAAAGTTTGGAACAAGGCGTGATCCCAATTTGAATGTTCTTTTATGGTATATTTCTTTTCAATGAATCCATTTAAATTAAATAACGTTCATGAAATTATTGCTTGTACTATCCTTGAAAGTGCTCAGAATTAGTAATGAAAAAAAATCTGCTAGATATTAAATTACGAAATAAAAAAATAATAAATCTTGACTATTTTCAAAATGAGAATTAACAACGCAAGGTTTCAATTTAGTATGTAGTCAATTTATTACGACATGCAAAAGTGACCACATAATATTTATTTAATAAACAAATATTTACGCAACTAAATCTTTCTTGCGATACACAAATAAAAAAATATCAAAAAAATTGTTTTAAATTACATTTGCACTGCTTCTCTGTTAGAGGTCAACTATTCTAAACTGCACTCAAAATACAATATATAGGCATGTAAACACAAAGATTGCACAAGATGACAAGGTTATATTTCTTCAAACCTACTTTTCACCACCACCTCTTTTACAACAACAACAAAAAATATAAATCAGTGAGCAAACCATGAAAACGTGTGCAAAAACGTATCAAAAACAGTGTAATGTGTGTGTATGCATAATTTGAAAAACCTAAATAAAGCGTAATCGTGACATTGCTAATTTCTATGCGCTAGATAGTCGATAGATAGATAGGTAGGTACAGCTCTGAAAAACTATAAAAAAAGTAGAGTTGCCTATATAGGTATATGTAATTCCATTTTACTTTTCACGTTACATCGTCTGCCTGCCGCACACAACATGCAATTTGTATTATTATTACTTCCTTCAAAACACTACACTACTTTTGCTCTAATCCGTAATGCTATATTGCTGCTCTTCGGCTGCTGCTGCCGTTGCTACAGTCACCGCTTTCATGCAATAATAATAACATGTACGCACTCCCCTTCAAAAAATGCATAACTAATTACGATTACGAAGATGAAAAAAATTTTTTTTAATGGCAGTTTGTTTCGAGGCAGAACAAGTGAAGTGATTCTTTTTCAAAGGCCTCTCTCTGCCTACACATAACTACTACTACTACTGTAGTGTCTGATCTTTATAGTTTTTAATGCAGTGCATAAATAAGTAAAATTGCTGATCATGATAAAGCTGATGATCGTGATGATGCAGTAACCTAGTAACCTAGAGTAATACTCTTTTTAAACAAGACCTCGTTTTTTCCTTCATTCAATAACAACGCTGCTGCTGCTACCACCGCCATATAACAACAAGCACATGAGAAATAATAATACCGCTTTACACACTACTCTGCTGGCATATCCTCAGAGTGCTGCTTGCTCGCATCACACCCAGATAATCTTTTCACTTGTTTGCCATAATGATCTTGATGATGATGATCATATCGAATAATATATTTACTTATACTCTTCTTCTTGTTACTATTATTATTATTATTACATTGTTGTTACCCAGATTTTCATGTAAACCACAAAGAGCGGAACTAGGCAGTCTTGTAATGGATGTGGTGGTGGCAGCAATAATAATTCGTAATAATAATGAAGACAATAATAACAACAGAGCAAAACAGCAAAGATTCGGTGATGCATGTTTACGCAGTACATAAACTAAAAAAAATTCTTTTGTATGGCTTCTGCCAATTTATTTGTATATATGTTTTTTCTATAGTACGCATAATAAAAATGATAAGAAAGGTGTAAGCTGAGACTATAGTACACACTAATGGAGGTATAATCAAATTATTGTCTGCAGACAGCAGCTGCGTTCTATAACGATAATGCACATTAGCTCTCTGTGAGCAAGTGATGATGAGAGTGTACCAGTTTCCCTTATAAGATGGTAATATAACACTTTGCTACAAGTACAAGCACAACAGCAGAGACGATGATGATGACGATCTTCATGCTAGAAGGAGCCCGTGCATTATGTCAAATATTAGTAGTAGTAGTAGTAGTAGTATAGTAGTAGTAGTAGTAATGCCTAAACTAGCAATGAGACTGATGACATTGACATTGACTTTGACTCTTCAAGTGTTAACATTTGCAGCTATAGAGAGGGAGAGAGGAACTCAACAAGTTATTGCAAACGTGTGTGATTGGAAGTACGTCTTTCCTGACAGTGATGATGCTAACCATCAAAAATATGGTTGTTTATGTTATTCGATAATTCCAAATGCAATATATATGTATATATATACATATATATTATCTAGCTGCTTTTAAAGCGGTCATTCATCGTCATCATCCCATTTTTAAATAATGAAAAACATCCTCAATTATTTTATAAATAACTATTTAAAAAATACTATGACTAGTAAATGATACATATGTATAGTGAACGGAACTTAATTTGCCTATTTATTTATTTATCCACTACAGTAAAAACAAACAAAGGCGAAAGAAAAAAATATAATAATAATTGAAAAAAAAGTCTGAAAGGAAGTAAACTACAAAATAATAGTGAAGGTAAGTTGGTTGGTTGGTTGGTTGTTGTAAGTACAACAAGTAGTAGTAGCAAGTTGCTGTGTTTGTTTCGCTGAAATACTATCCCTTTTAATCGTCATAATAACACACTTACGTACACAGCAGTAAGTACTACTTACA
>JAHZMT010004222.1:0-15443 GCA_027743785.1 Sinhomidia bicolor
AATTTTTAACTTGCTGGTAATAACAACTAACCATTTTTTGTCTTTTGTTTATTGCGAAATGATTACCTGGGTGACATCTGAAGAGTGATTATATAAATAGGCGACTGACGCAGTCGATACAAAAGATAAAAAGGTCTATTTTTAAAAATATGACAGTTTAGTAATCAAAGTTTCTACTGAACTAACGAATTAAGACTGAATAATAACAGCATAATGATAACTATGTGGATCAGACATCTTTAAGAAGATAAGTGCATTAAACCAATGAAAAGGTCGTATCTACAATACGACGTTTACTGGTGTGGTTTTAGCAGTTTCTAAATATTACTAGGTATATTTTTTATGCCGTGCTCAGGCAGATTGTTCCTATATGTGTTTGGTCAATTCCGAATGACTGATACTTTTTTAAGAATTTTGCTGGAATATGTCATCATTGTAATCATATTATTTAACTTTTAAAAGATTACAATTTATGAATTTTTTTAAATGATTGAAATCAATAGCCAAAAGATTGCACACTCAGATTGTCTTTATTCACAAAGAACTCTTCATGTAGCATTGATAAGTAGAACAAATTGCAACTTTAAAAGAGTACAACATCCATTATATTTTTGTTAGATTTGAGATTTAGGAACCAACGTAACCTTTAAAGATTTTAATAACTTTTGCAAAAAGCCAATGTCTTAATTCATCAACTAATTACCAACTATCATTTTTTACAGTTTTACCCTGGCATTTGAAAAGATATCAGAAGAGATCCACACAAATTTGCTATCAGTCCAAGTACTGTTAGACTGGTGATTTTCTTTATTTTGTAAAATCCTCCACTTGTCACTGCCTCAACATGAAACGATTTTAAAAGACGTCTAGCCAACGCCCCTTTATACTCACAGCGACATTTAAGTACATTCTTTAACTGTACACTGTATTGGTCAACCATTGCTGTGAAAGTAACAAGCATTGTCAGGGTACAGCTCATGCAAACACCAAACATTACACCTACCGCCATTACCACCTCATCGTCTTTTGTCGCCACACGAATACAAATGAAAGCAGCTAGCACAATTAGTAAACCTTGTACTGACTTCATTGGACTGATAAAGTATTTACCGTACACGTTATTGTACACTGTCGTTAATATTCTTAACATTGAGTAAATCAACAAACATTCCTTCAATTTATCAAGGTTGAAGCTGCTACCACCACATTTCATCTTGAACCTCTGTCGTGTTGATGTTGACAATTTTTGTATCATTTTGACCACCGTGGTTTTAAATGTGTGCATAAATGCAAGATTTATATGAAGAGTGAGCACGTAGTCACCCCAAATTGTTCCACAGAATAGCAAGTTTCCAAACGTTCCCATAAAATATGCGAGAAATTTGTCGCCAGTTTGAGAGAGCGTCATGTAGTAAAGGACAAAGCCAAACTGGAAAGAATGCTTCATGAGAAGTAGGGAAACGGGAAGCAGGCAGAAGATAACTGCAAAAATGGTGTAGAGTGCCAGGTAGGACACTAATTTTGTTCGAATTAGTCGGGATTTTGCAAATGCTTGGGAATCAAAGTGGTCTAGAAATTAACAGTAAAATATAGAACTATAAGTTGGTGATAAAAATGTTAACCCAGCTTATTTAAAGCTGTATCTGCTTAATTGTAAATTTAGCGAACGATTTAGTATTTGAGCTTACACGTTTCTAAGTGTTTTGTGAGATCCATGGTTCCATTCACTAATTGCATTACCTCCTTTGGTTTCTTTAAATGAGGAAAATGATGAGTAGATACTGTTAGTCCGCCTGTTACCCAGATTAAATGAAGAGTCAAATTGACAAATTCTTTGTTTTTGAGATAAGTAGCGCCAAAAATTGGAAATGATACTACGATGTAAACAGAGAATACGAAGAGATAACTGCACAACAGTTTCCATAAAAAGAGGAACAATTTATTTCCAGATGGCAGAAAATATATACGCGGGCCAGGTTCCCAGCTTAATTTGTATGGGTATGCGAGATTATAGCGAACAAATTTAAAGTAAACCTTGAGTATTCTTTCCATGATTTTAACTGAATTTGTAAACTTTGCAATAGACGTAGGTATATTAAGAAAGGGCCTGAAAATTGAAACGAAGGAGCTTTAGGAAAGGATGTGATATTGACTACGTATACATATTATCAACATCACAGGAAAAGAATGTCCAATTTTTTGGCAAATGCTTTGTATACTTTTGAGTTAATATAATACACTGTCCATTCTTGTTGAAGCATTAATAAATGGTTTATCATAGACACTAATAGACAGTAATAAGTAATGTCGTAAAAGTTAAGTTAATGCATAAAGGACATAACTATACTTATTAGGTGTATCAGAATCAAACATTTAACGATACGTTGTAATTATAACCTGTCAGTTTGTCGTTTTCTACCGTCCGTCATTTATACCGTTTCATTTTTAGTAGTATACAGATTCTTAAACTACACAATTCAATACACAGACGCCGACATTTTATTTAAAATACAGTTGGCCAACCATAAACATCCGTTGGCAAATTAACTAGAATAACTGAATTTTTTTAGTGCTTTATACAAAGCGTGACATCTTCTACTATTGCGTGGAACCAGCTATGCTTTCTGCTTCTACTTAATTATCATTCTGGGGGACGTCAGCCATTACATTCCAAGAATTGAGTAACGCAACACAACGATCGATCACATAACAATATCAGGAAGTGCTCAATCAAAATTTTATTGTAAAAAAATTTGTGCTTAGGACTTGCCAATTATAGCTTCATTTATGAACACTCAAGGTGAATAATATATATGGCAAAGAATGCCAGATATACATAACACTGACAGTAAAAATAATAATGACATGTTATTGTTGTAATGCCTACAGTCAATAACAACCCTTCACTTCATTACGAGATACCTTCAAAGTGCAATGCATTTTCTGGATGATATTAGGTTGTTGCCAATTTCTACCACTGAAAAGCACTGTAAAAATGAAACCCAATATAATTGTTTCATGTAGGCATTTTAAAGGATCAAATAAAAACATAAATTCATATTTACATTTAGGTAGCAACATTCAGCTACTTACAAAAATAACGCACAAAAATTTTTGGGGGCACTGTGAGACATTTGAAAATAAAAAAGATTTCTCCAAAATTTAGAAAAATTCAGAGTATAAATATTTGCAAACATCCCACGATGATTTTACCATTTTTGCCAAGATAAGTATTAAATTTTGTTTTAAATTCTGAACTGTTTTAAAAATAGTGGGATTGTATTCACGTCAGCAATATTCAGCATATATGTAGGTATGTATACTTTGTTCAAGAATCACATACAACTGTTCATGCTTTTTTCCAATCGAGACATTACACCACCTCTCATTGCTATATGAATGGAATAGATGAGTGAGATGCGATTTAAATAAACTTAATTTGCTTACAATAAATTCTAACCTAATTCTAATTCTAATAGAGTTAACTAAGAATAAATATAAAGGTAGTATGACTTGGTTGTATAGGTATGTACATACTACAAGGTAGACTTTGTCTTTCTTTATTTGCACTCGCTGTTTTTAAAAAAAAACTTATTGTGACGTGTACCTTCTTTATTAGTGATTGATTATCAGACGTAAACCAATCGACCTGTCAAGAATATGATGACAGAGAAAGAAAAACCGTTAAATATTTTTATGTCTACATTTAAGCACAAGATGCTGAAGGAGTGGTGTAGGCAAACACTTACATACAAGCAAATACGCGCAAAATTATTAGTGTCACTTCTTTCAGAATTATTTAAATAAAGAGGAGACACATGTGCAATAAATTTGATGAAGATCCATTCAAACAAACATGGTCAATGCAAAGCATGACAACTAACACTATGAACAACTAACTTTCTGAATGAATNTTCTTTCAGAATTATTTAAATAAAGAGGAGACACATGTGCAATAAATTTGATGAAGATCCATTCAAACAAACATGGTCAATGCAAAGCATGACAACTAACACTATGAACAACTAACTTTCTGAATGAATTATACATACATTGTAAGTTATTGAAAGCCTATTAAATGACAAGTGGAAGGTCAGTTTGCAGTGTTTACCCGGCTCTTTGGAAAACATTTCAATATTTACTGCGTAATTAATTTTGAGACAACCAGAAAATATGGAATTATTCAGTTTCAGGTAAGATTATGTATAATTTGATATTTAATCATAAATAAATCTTGGAATGGGAAATACACATGAAAAGATGAGCTCATATTTGGTTCTGTTTATGTTAATCTTTTTATTTACGTTCCCGCACGTTGTGCTTTCATTTCACCCATTTTATAAAAACTTTAGCAAATTAACCAGAATCTTTCAGAATTGCATTTTAACGTACAATCACTTTTCTTTGCTGCCATACAACTTGTCTCATAATAGTCATAATCAATCAAATTCACATTCCATCAAGGCACAAAGTCTACATCTCTTAACGGTTTTAAAATTCCAACAATTCATTTACCCTTCCAATATACTACTTATCAAATTAATAAACCTCCAACACATTAATTATACTATAATATGGCCTAAAAACCTTTTTGACAAAAGTGCTAGGTTTATAAACCGGCGTTATGCTACCTGCTTGGTTGATATATACGAACGGAATGACTTGGTTCATGTAAAAGAGCTATACTCAAAACGCACAAAGCGGATACCAACCACTAATTACATTTGGTTCTTAAACATGTACACCGAATACTTGAGAAGACTAAGGGCATTACAAGAACACCTGCATCTACAAAATTTAATCAGCATCAACGCTCCTGTGGTTTTTATCGAAATTTTGGATTACACCCATTTCTTTTTTATTTGCATCCCATGTGAGCGTTTTGTAGGACGATATGACTTTGTTCTCATTCAACTAACACAGTCTAGTAACCTGGATGATATTAACAAAAACTGGAATGTTCTACATCGCAATTTGCACGGACTCCTTATATTACCGTATGAATTTAATCGGGTAGAGAAATCTCAAATAGATGTACTTTACAACAAAAAGGATAACAACAACAACCCGTGCAGGATTTATATAACTTCAATCATGGTGGAACTGTGTGCTGCTTTGGTACTCGGTGAAAAATTGAATTTCACGGTAATTCGCGAAACCCAACCGTCACAGATATATCATGCTCGCGTTAATATCTATGGAGTATTAATAACAGATAACGTAGTATATTTTAACAGCGATGGCAATCAATGGTTGCCATTTAATGTTAAGGTAACTTCTTACAAGTTCATTGTTGTCTACGATCGCTCCCTTGTGAATAGCCAATTGCTTGGTGTTTTCAAACCAGTTAGTCGTCCAGCTGGATTTTTCATTGCTATAGCGACCATAATGGTGACAGTGCTACTAAACTGGAAACAAGTTATGAAGAGAAAAATATTAAAATTTATTTCTTCATGGCTATCTGTGGCTACTCTGCTGTTTGATCAACCAATTCATTTTGATTTCTCTATACAGCGGATGGGCATTAGCAAAAAACTGATATGGTGCTTTTGGAGCTTCTTTTGTCTTATCATCTCGCAGCAGTATAAGGGCTCTGTGTTTTCTTTGTTGTCTCAAAAACCAAATCCCACAGTTCCTGCCACTGTTGACGAACTTGTGGAGTCAAACGTGCTTTTGGCTACAACTAATTTTTTAACATCTGGGGCACATGTGTACTCGGCATTGCGTGATTTCATTCTCCCAGAAATATTTCGTTCTACAGGGTATCTAAAAGACGAAGGTCTTGAAACGCTGCAAACGCGTTTGAAATTACTTACCGATAACCCGGGAAGATTTATTTGGCTTATGCGAAAGTACGGAATCATATTTGCAGATCGTAATGAAGTTATCAAGACACCCCAGAAGCTAGGGATAATGGATCCTGAGAAAATGATGGATGATATGGCAGTCTGCTTGGAAATGTACACGGATATGTGGATAAGCAAGCCAATAAATTTACCAATGTTTGTGGATAGAATGTTTTGGACAATGACCGGAAACTATTTATATCCCATAATTACAAGCAGTTTGGCGCGACTAAGCGAAACTGGAATCATTGAAACGTGGGATCGTTTTACACAACAGAGTAAGAAATTGGAAAATATTCACAGAATATTTTTACAATCTTATCCAAATGCAAGTGAGGAAGATGGTCGTAGAGACTTTAATCGTGGTGGACCGCGAATTACCATGAAAATGCTAAAAAATTACTTGAGAGTCGTGGACGGACATGGAGAAAGTAGACATGGAAATTGGAAGGAAAAACTTTCAAAACAGTTTATACAAATACCGAGAAACGTTTTTGTTAACGTTATGGTTCATTTTGTGGTGTGTATTGGAATAGCGATATTACTATTTATTTTAGAATATATACATTTACGGAGTTTATCTAAGCCTAAACATCATACAACAAATGTTATTGCATTGTAGTAAGTAAACTTGTATTTAATTAGTTAGTGTATATTGAACGGTAGCATTAAAAGTAAAATGAAACGATGGTTTCGTATACAATGCAATTATAATGTTTGCCCTATTGAGAAGCAAACGTAGAATTTTTCTTTTGTGTAGCAAATTGAGGAACAATATTGTAACATTAAAAATAAAAATCACTAAATTTTGGACGCATGTTCTATCAATAAACATACAAGCTTTAGCTTAAATAATTCAGTAAAAATGTTTCACTCTATCTTCACATAGCATACAAGTTTTATTCAATAGCAATTTCTACCTATGCCAAACGCGTTTGTGGGATGGTACTGGGCACCAATTTCATTTTTTAAAATTAGCTCCAGTTCAATAGATAATGATTTTTTCTACATTTTAGAAATCGGGATCTCAACTGGATGGCGATAGTTACATTCAATTTGTAATAAGATCTGTTATTGTCATTTGATCTTGAATTATTTCATAATCTTTTCAGAAAGGCGTTGAGTTCCATTCTTTGCTTTCTCACGATTCCTCTGATTATTTCAATTTCCTATATAAAAAACTACATATCATTCAAATTTCAAACTCATGTCTTAAATAATTAACAAAATAATTTTAAGTATAAAGTTGATACAATCTTAATTACAGCCGAGAATATAAATTTTCTTAGTACAATAGCAAGTAACGCCAATTTCTTTTCAAAATATATTTCTAAAAGAAAAACGGCTCCAGAATTGATTACTCCGTAGAAAAGCAACCAAAAAACCACAACTATATGCCCATTTATTTTTACCACATTTTCATTTCGCTGATTATCATAATAAACACTCGCAACCTTTTTTGGCAAAAGTTTTCTTCTGGCGTTTTCATGTCGTCTAGTCCGTAACTTGATTACATGATTAGTAACCAAATTATTCCACCATTCCAATATCCCCGAAGTTTCCACTCCTCTTGCTCTTTTAATAACATATTGGGGCACACGTCCATAAAAGGAAAATCCTAGATAACTCTCCAGTACAGAATCCTTTCCAACGCTAACATGCTGAACGCCTTGGTCTTTTAAAGTATTTTCCATTTCCATTGCTAGCAAACGTGGCTTGATAAAAGCGCTTTTGTCACATTTTGACAACTGCATCATTTCATATTCCTGTTGTTTTACTATTACATCCATTAGAGCATTGTCATCAAATCTTAAAATATTTTCATCTTCGTTTGCACCATTCTGCAAGTTAAGCGCAACAGTTGACAATAGAGTAGGCAATATTTTTGAATTATTATAAATTTCCCAAAATGAACTCATTGGTTGTATACCCAAACCTTCAAACATTTTCAGCACATTTCCCATCTCAGAAAACAGCTCAAACTGAAATAAGTTGTAACTTTTGTCCAGGGCAACGTATCTATGCTCATCAAGTTGCATCCAATCTGGATAGCAATCGTCAACTGCTAGCTCATTATAATCACACTCATATTTGAATTTGAAGAGTTCCGAATATATTGAAAAATTGTTTTCTACTAGTTGCCTGAATTGCGTGTAAGGTAGAGTTTTTCTAAGGGATATAATTTTTTTAATATTATCGTTTTTATACGCACAGCTAAGAACCATGGCAGCTAAAATTACAGGAAATATCAAAAGTCTGATGTGAAGTTTTTTTGAAAATTTTACGGGAAATGGGCTGTTTTGCTCCAATAAGGCTTTTATACTGTAAAAAACACAGCCAGATTCAAAATGCTGATATCCTTGTAAGCAGGAATAACTTCCAGTTGATAATCTTTTATCTAGCCAAATTAATAATGGAATCAAAAAGAGAAATACTGCTACAATCGTGAACCACAGTTCTTTTTCAAAACTTGAAAGAAGATTGAAAAAGCTAACACTTTGCATTTTTGGAATACCACAACTAATAAATACCAACTCGTATGTTGAGTATCTCAACGGAAACTGAGTGAATTCATAATTGTATCCAAGAAAAGGTTCAATTTTCAGTATTGCTGAAAAGCTCCAAATGTCGACTTCATCGTCAACAACATCGTACAAACTTCCAGTTCCCAAAATATCTTTCCACAGTAATCCCATTATTCTATCGATGATTTCTTGAGGATGAATTTTTAAATTGTAATAATATGAGGCTGCAGTGTGTGACACATTGGAGGTTATTACGTTAAAAATGGAATGTTTTGTGGAATAGTCAAATGGGTTGGGTATGCCGAAGCTGACAATGGTGCCAGAGTTGCTGAGCAACCATTTATGAAAAAGTGCATGTAAATCTGCAAACTTCATTTCTGTAAATGCTGACACATTGATGTTTACACTGGTCACTTTCTCTATAGTTGGAAATAGTACTGCTATTTCGACTTCGTTGTTCACCGTACCAAATATAAGAATTTCATTTTGACTAAACCAATCCGTCTCTAATTTCCCCATCATGATTATATGATCGTTTAGGAGAGTAGCAAAAGTTTCACTAGAGTCAAACAGGCATAAACGGAAGCTATATTGCTGAAGCAAAGTACGTTCCAGTTCTTTGACGTAGAAATTTTCATTAAACTCACTAAATTGTTTCCAAGCCAGTTTTCCGGTAGCCCTAGTGGTATTTGGAAGTAGACTGATACCTACTAAACAATTCCAGGGACGAACTTGAGAGGTAAACTGCTTGTAGTTGATTTCTACACATAATGATAATGTTCTTCCATTGGTATTTAATATTTGGAATTTTGAATGACAATTTCTATGCAATAAGGTGGTATAGTAAAATTCTTTTAGTTCAGTTTTGTTTGCGGGCACATACTCCACAGGCACGTATGCGTGAACAAAATTGTGCTTTTCCCAGCTAATTTGTAGAAATATTCGTTGGTTTAGGATTAGTGGTAGTTGAAAGGGAACAAGGTTCATGTTTTGGAAATTATCTACATGAATTAGGCAGGACTGAAATGGTTGAAGAAACTTGTTTAAATTTATTGAAGGTAAGATGAGAAATGCTGGTGATAGGCTAAATTCATTTCTTTCTACACGGATAATAATGCCACGAACAAAACAAAAATATACCTGTATGACAATATAAGCCGTCTGTTGGTTTTCGAACCACATTTTCTTAAACAAACCAATAATTTTATGAAGCCTGTTATTTGAAAATTCTATTGTTCAATGGAATATTATATTTTAAATCGTATATATACATACATATACCTACCGGTACAAATGTATCATTCATGGAATCTGCCATCGTCTTAGACTGAAAGTAGTCAACCGAGAAATATTATTTACTTTGTAAAATTTCTGATATATTTTATAGCAGTTGATCGATAATTGAAGAATGTGTTAGCGTGTCAAATTGTCGTAGTTACAAACTGAAAGTTGAAACTTGCTTTTTTTTACAAACATTTCAAGTGTTGTGAATGAACACTTGTGTAGTTTGCACAATGCACCATATTTCGTATAACCAATAGCAGCCAGTAACTAACAGAACAGAACTGTCATTAACGTAGACGGCTAAAATTCGTTAAGCTTCAAATTATAAGTTATCATACTATATTAACTATGTTGGTTTTTGAGAAAACGCAATGACTGTCGACCGGATATGATTTTATACAATTTTACAAGTAGATTTATAAAATATAAAATTTAATAGTAAAAATTACAAAAGATAAAAGAAGACCTGAACATAATAATATGGCTAATTAATTATGGATAAAAGCTATGCGAGCACCACACAAAAACAATCAAGAGCAATGCTAACTACACTGACTACTACGACGATTACGTCAGGTAAGAAGAAGAGCATAGAAAAGGCGCCGTTCATCTTTAAACTATGTGCCTACGTAGTGACCGAATCAGTTTTTACTTTTTACCTGCATTTATGTTTACGTGTATGTACGTAGGCACCTAACGCATGTGCTTTTTTGGTGTCGTCGTGTCCTTTGACTTTCGTAATTGTAGTGGCGCGTGTGTATGTAAGCCCAAATGCCCATTTAATCTGCATCTGCATGTCTGTAGTCTGTTGTCATTATCAAGTTTTAGTCAAGTGTGATAATAGTCTTGGTCTTGTTTCATAGTTTTAAATTTTATTTTTTAATTCAACAAAACTTTGTAGAAACTTTACTGTATTTGTATTAACTGTTGTTATAAAATTACTTGTTTGCTGATTGGAGCTATATCTTCAATCATGAAGCCTAAACAAAAATGGAGGCGGCCGAAGTTTAATAATGGTCATGGTGGGGGAGAGTAAGTAAACAATCAAAATGTCAAAATCATTGCAATTTGCAATCAGTGGTTGTTTGATTGTATTGTAATTATTGTTTCCATCCAAAGAGTATAGTGATTATGCCGTAATCATTATGGGCTAGGTTGCAAACCTTCATTAAATGATAGGATGAAAAATTTGAGATGGTCAATAGTACATGCCTGTAGAATCTTCCAGATCCGGGTGTCATGGCTCTCGGAACATGAGCCGGAATCGGAACATGGAGCGGGACGCAGGCCGCAGGCCTGCGGACAATAGTAGTCATTACTAGTCATAGTAATCTAACATTTATCGAGTAACCGCTTTTCAATTAAACACGTTTAGTTGTGAATTCGTTGCAATTACCTAATCAACCAAGAATTTGCAAAATTATATTTTTACAAAAATGCTAGTTTAAAAATTTAATAGCAAATTTTCTTTGCTTGGGTATTATTGTTACCTATTATTGATTATATATTTTTATTTACTTATTAATTGTTTTAGACTTAGGAAAGAAGATAGTGAAGGTCTGCAACAACAGGCAGCCTCAGTTGTCGCCGTTGTCGGACGTGCAAAAAATGACGTGGTCACTAGAGAGGAAGAAAATGCTCATCAAAAGAAAAGCGTGGGATTTACAGAGTCTAGGGCAAGTACTAACGGCCAAACTAATGGGTTAGCGTTCGAGCATATAGGATTTAAAAGGACTTTCGCTTTTAATCCAAATGCAATGGAGTTTCAACCTGCCGGGTCTCCTATGCTTCAGGTATTTCTTCTCAAAATAACTTTTTTATTGTATCGCTGATAGATGGTCTTGTACCAGATAAATTCTAATTATACTTTGGTCACTGCAGAGGTCCCCTAGTACATCTCCTCCACAAGAAGAAGCAGCACCGCAAGTTGTTACGGCCGTTCCAATCGGTAACGTTTTTGTACCCAGTTCATCGTTGCAGCCTATATTATGTATTCCGTTTCAGTCGTGTACACCTGCGGTTTTATCTCCAGCGGCAGCATTAAAGAACTCTGAATATTCTCACGTTTTAAGCACTGGCTCTCACCAGTTGGACCAGAGTAAAGGTTTGAAGAAGTTTTAAATTGGAGATCACTGTGATATCTCCCGCACACATCTAAAGAACTATCCGTTTCGATCCAGTTGGTAGAAAATGTAAAGAATGATGTTATCTAATTAATTTACATTTACTTTACTATAGATTACGCAATGAATCCTCAACCGAAAACAGGTGATTGGCCATCAACTCAGAATAGTGGAGGAACAATTTTTATACCGGTTACAGTCAACAAGGCGCCTCATCAAGAACCTCACCCTGTAACAGAATAAGTTATATTTTAAATTAGTTTGATAGTTTATAATAGAATTTAAAATAATAATGTTTAATGATAATATAGCCGGTGAAAGTACTCCTTCAGGGCTATGACATGCCTTCAATTGGAATAAATGGAACTAGCAGTTCGGAAGCACGTTCGGAAGTACATCCGCCAACTATTCAGTACGTAGCTGTCCAAAATGGAAGTAATGGTAATTTGCCTCCTAATTACAACGGAACTCATGTTAATCAAGAATTAAGCAGAAATATGAGGACTCTAAATGCTCCGGGGTAGGTTATTTGACTTGAAATCATTCAATTTAAAAAAGGCGGTGGACATATTTATTACTTGAATGCGTGACTTGACTACACTTTATTTCTCTTTTGATTTTTACATTTTAGGAATGGAGTACAATCTAATTGGCTGGCTTATAATCCCACAAACGGAAAGTACTATCAGCATCAGCAGCCTGGCTTCCCACCTAGTATTGAAGTTCCCATGTACAACCAGATTCCACCCAGTGAGCAACCGGATGTAACTCAAGTTCCATGTAATCAAAATCCGGAAAACTTGAACACCTCCACATCCTATACTTATTATCGACTGGAAACACCAGAAACTCCGTGGATTGCCCCTGTTCAAACGGATACTCCTTGGATGCATTACGAAAACGAAGGATACTAACATCTTTTTCCATTTTCATTATGTACTTGCATCAGTTGCAAGAGATGAGACACTAATTACTTCCATGACTCCGATTTTTTTAAAATTTAGATTTAATTCTAAACGCTTCTTTATTATTATGTACTGTAAAATATAATTATCATTAATTTAATTTTTAATCACTTCATTTATTTAGTAATCTGTTCATTATTTTTGTGGAATGTGGTTGCTATGAAGCTTTGCTGAGCATTACTGTTCATATAACAACCTTTTCTTTCTATCAACTTAAACTGATTAATGAATAAGTATTCTGTACCTTTCTTAAATTGTAGATTGTGACTTAGCTTGAAATAATAATTTGTGAACGTAAATTATTATAATTGATAGATAGCTTTTAATCTTAAGGACGTCATCAACGTTGATTAAATTGTCAATAAAGGTTTTTAAAAAAATACATACCTACTACGTACGTATTATTGGTTGCCCATATTTTATACAAAAGTGTTAGTAAAATAAAGGTTAGATTATTTATTACGGTAATTTGGAATAGGTTTGTATATATTTAAGTTGTTTTAATTTTAATGAGTACGTATGTGCTGCAAACGACCTATTTGTATAGAAGAATGAATGTGTAGTGTATAGAGAATAGGTTACCTTTGTTTAAAAGTAATTATTGTTTAAAAAACACAATGTGGTTTTTATTCGTTTCAAGCATTTATTGTTTTTGTTGAATTTATCAAGCACCATTTTTGGCCCATAAAATAAATATAAAAGGAAAAACTTAATTTCGTTAGCTCCTCCGAACTTTTTTATAGTTGATAATTGGGTGTATTTTTTCAAGCTTACTAACGAGACTTCGAAGAGGATGTGCAAAATCTTTTTATTACCATTGATAGCCTTAGCCATGATCTCATTTATACAAAATGCCTATACATGTAAATTAGCAATATAAGTTCTTTAAAGGAACACATTTCAGTTATCTGATAGTAAATAACAATATGTTTTTAAAAATTCTAGTAAAATGCTACAAGTGCGACGGAAAGGACTGTTCAACAAATAAAACCCCGGGTACTTTGGAAGAATGTACTGGCGAGAAACCCATCTGTGCACAGTACATTGACTTAAGTGGAGAGTCAACTGGGAAAGTTGGAACAGTATTCAAACGGTCCTGCGGAGAAGGGAGTAGTGACGAGAAATCCGAGTGTAAATGTATTACACCCAACTGGGACATTTGTACTTGTGCAACTGATCGTTGCAATGGAAAATGGAAAGCTACCACACGCACAGTGCGGATCTAAGAAAAATACTCGATGAAGATTTGGGATGTGGAAAATAGTTGTGGTTTGCGAATGACTTACATAAGTATGTTGTATGTTAAAAATCAAAACTTTAATTATTCTTGACAAATAAAAGCAAACTTGTAGAGTAGAGCATTAATTGAAAATGTATGCATTATTAGAGTTTGTTGTATTCACCATCGTTTTTGTTTATGGCATGTTTTCTTAAATATCTGTACTTACTGATACTTGAAATGTAATACAGTTTCAATAAGTTTCATTTTACAATTCATGAATTTGGAAATTCTTATTATGTACGCTAAATTACTTTTTATATGAGTATTTTACTTATTATATTTGTCACATTAATAATTTATAAAAATGAAAAATTAGAATATGGAAGGAAGGAAGGAAGTCGTCAGAGTGTTTGTTTGAATGAATGTATTATTTTCTGAAAATGTTTGGTCTGACTGTTTTAAGAAAAACGACAAATTTTGTTTTTAATTCGCAACTCCATTCATCGTCATTTAAAAATTTGTAGTTGTACTGACCTAATCTATAGAGACGTTAAATACACAAAATACATTGTTAGGAATAACCTCATGAATGATTAGCCAATCATCTAGTTATTTTTGGGCAGGACATTTCTTAAAATTAAAAACTTGACGCATGGTTAAAGCATTTAGGTCTCAGTCAAACCAGGAAGGTACGTATATATATATATATTGAAATTATGATTTAAACGAATCAAGAGCTATCATTTAGCAAATTTTAAACCGCTGCTAATACGAGGTTGACAAACTTCAATAAAAATATTAAAGTATTGTTAAACAAAAATACTGATGTGTATGTACGCGCAAAATTGGTTCCTTTAACTTCCTTTTGTGATTAATGTATTTTTTAAAAACTTTGGTTTCCGCTGCGGTATATATTTCAGTGAAATATGTGAAATTATCACATTATAGATCCCAAACTTAAGGTTATGAAAGCAGTTACTACGACATCAGCTTGTGACAAAGTCGAAAATCTATTTTCGAAATCAAAATAAGCTGAACGTTTAGTTTGTGTTTTCATTTTTTTATTATCACAACTGACTTTAAAAAATAATCTCAATAAACCCCATCTATATGTTGTGCAAAATGTCAAATACTACACGATTTTTATTTTTGCTGCAATTTAATTTACTATTAATAATGGGAACGGCACAGAACCACCAGAAAATGGTAGAATTCCTAAGCACTGTAAGTTTAAAGAGACATACATTTCCATTTCACAAAAAATTTTACTGACAATTATAAATAAATTGTAAAAAATAAAAAAAATAAACAATGCCGTAAAATTTTAGAGTACTGCCAGCAATGCATTTGTGGTTTTTGACCCAAACGTCTCAATTCTGGATATGTACAATCCTTTTCGGTACACAATCACCGATCAAATTCCACTTGTTAGCCAAGTCGCCACAAAATTTACTAAATTATTCATTCTGTTATCTGAA